>JAOBAY020063774.1:0-12554 GCA_025331085.2 Zoanthus sociatus
CCTAGTTATTCCTAACCCCCCACTTCACTACCTCTCACCTAACCCCCCATATAACCTCACTCTTGCCTTTTTCCTTATAATTAATTTTTTGGTACTCACAAGGATTTGAACTCCCAACCTCTGGATCTGTAGTCCTCTTCCTTATTCACTTGACCACACAAGCAATCGTTGCTATTCACCCATAATTCTCAACCTTATAATTTATAGGTCCCAGTGTCACCACGGCCAAAAATTGTAATAGTCATTAAAAACAAACTAGGTTTAAAATATTTTGACCTAGTTTAAAATATTTTGACCTAGTTTAAAATATTTTGACCTAGTTTGAAATCACTTTAAACTAAAATTCATTTTGAACTACAACATATTCAATGTGTCATAATTATAAAGTTCAATTGAGTGAATGCTCTGCTAAGCACCCACTGTAGTTCTGCACCCCACACACCAGAGTTCAAATGACTGATCAATGCATTAGGAAGTCAATAATTAATTATTAATACTATATAATAACCAATTACCGGAACTAATTATTAAATGAACTCATAATAAAACATTCACTTTTAGAATACTTGTAAAATATAAGCACTCACCACCAAAACACTTTGCCAGACAGAGTAATAATGCTTGAAAAAAAATCACTGCAATCGATCGCTGTTATCACTTCACTTTTCAATTCAGGAAATACTTTTGCTTGATGCGACAGCTCTCTAATCAGAGCAGGGACTTGGGTTTCAGTGTCATTTGGTTCTGTATAATATATACAAAAGGAAAACATCTTTTCATCCAGAAGCATCAAGAAAAAATGGAGATCGAACACATGAAGTTTGAAAATTGCTTAACTGTGGACATTTTTGGAATGAAAGAAGAGAAAACAATTTTTAAGCCCTTGGTGGGAATCGAACCCCACATCCTCAGTTTACTAGTCCGACGTGTTGACCACCACACTACAAGGACTAACGACACTGGAAATGCACCCAGTTAATGTAATGTATGAGGTAACTGCAGGGATCCCAGGGCATTATTTTTTCTATGGATAAGTTGAACACCGTAGATTTGGGTATGCATAGAATTAATGAAATGACATGAAAGTATATTAAATGCGTTCGGTGTGTATTGGACATGTTTATAAATTTTGAGATATTTATCCTATGTTGTTTGTCTTCAAGTCGTCATTCTACAAAAAAACCTAGTAAAGTTGCAAATATAAATCACAACACTATTAACTTAGAAACACAAGACTGACACTACAAAATATTGCCCAATACACTTTAATTATATATTAATTTATATGAAATTTGACACACAAGCATTCCAAAATAATTGTCACTTATTGTTTTATTCTTTAATTCTTAAATGACCTAAGATTAGGAATAATTTATTATTATATCATTCATCCCATTTTTAACAAAACGTTTCAAGGGAAGAAAAATTCTCAAATGTCAAATTATAACTTATTAGTAGATTGATAACAGTGACAGGTCAACTGCGATACTCGTGTGCAGTAAGAAAGGGCAGGAAAAAGTGACCATCTTTGTTATTCTTTAACCCTTTCAGTCCCAGTTCTATTGTTAAATTCTCCCAACTTGAACCCATATTTTTCATTGAACTAGTCTGAGAGAATTTTAATTTCAATCTTCGTTATGATCAATTCTCAATTTCTCATTACCAAATATCATACTTTGTATGTGTTATGTAAGGAGAACTTGGGTATTGATAACTGATTAGGACTAAAAACATTACAATTTACCTCTGATGATGTCATCATAAAATGTACAGAGCTTGCCACTTCTTGTGACAAGACTGCATCGAATGTTGTGTGCGACCATAATATTGATGCATTCGTCAAATATCCCAGACAATTAGATCCCCAGTGGCCCATGCCAAATTAGATACCTTATTGCAGACAGTTAGATCCCTGACCTATGCCAAATAGGATACCCTATCGCAGACCTCAGGCAAATATGATACCCTATCCCAGACTCTAGAGCTCGAAATCCATACCCCGTAGGTCGGCACTTACCCATATATCTCATGTGGGCGAGTACCCCTTCCGGGCAACTGAATCATTGTAATAACACACTTAAATTTCATTTCTGTTTTTGTCTTTCTAACATATTTTAAACATAATTTCTCACACTTCTTTATCTTTTTATTTATTTTTTTTGTTTTTACAAACATATCTCCTGGTGTTATCTTGTTTTGCATCACCATATAGCTACCTCGAGCTCTTTATTTGTTTCTCATGCGTTCACTTAGAGGAACAACTATACAGTCCAAAATGACAGGTAAAATTTTTTTTCACTACGAGTAAAACTTATAATAAGATTGTTTCTGTAGAAACATCGACGCAGCATTCCATTTATCACATTTATTTGGTGTTAACATATCAATTTCCGGTGAATTAAAATACGGGCATTTCAAAATACATTTTAGTAAAACTTTGATAATTTCCAAAGGTTATAAAAATCCTTTTAAAACAGGACGGGAAAAATTTTCATACATCAATGCAGACCTGAGGCCTTGGCTAACTAACTAACTCCTTATGGAGTCGCAGCACCTCTTGGTAAATTGTTGTTAAATTGTTATGGGAACTTTAGTTTTCCCTGTATTATTTGTTAAGCTGTGACCTGATTAGCGTACAATCAACTACGCTTTATGGTTTGAAAGTTTTTTATAGTAAAGGCGGATGTGATGATATTGGTAGTTCTAATGGTCATGATTAGATTAATGTTCACAAAATATGGATTTCATTTTTGGCAGTCAATAGAGCTTTTTTCTTCCCTACCAAATTCTTCAGTTTGATCAAAGCGTTTTTTCATTGTCCGCAATTTCATTCTTCCGCCCAAAAATTCATCTGTATTGTCACAAACTCCTACTCTGCGTAACCGGGTTATAGAACCAAATGCTCTAACTGTCCGCGGTGCAGTATCATTCTGGTTTTCATGAAATGAGTCAAGCGACCCTTCAGTAAGTTCAGGAAAGGTTTTTCTTATAACTCTGGTTTTCATCCTTTCGCGGAAAGTGGAATCAGTGCTCTCACAGAACGCAATTCTTCGTCTAGAGGTTGCTATCGTATTGTTAGTAGTACAAATGCGAACTTTGTTTAAGCCCTCTGCTGACTCAGAGACATCACGTGGGGTATTTCTGTAAATATTTGATGGTATCAAGTGCTGGAAACTTTTACTTTCTAATAAATGACGTGAACCAGTTTTTACCTTTGAATCGCATCCTTTTCTGTGTGAATGCAAGCTCCCGAGTATTTTTTGGTTGATAGCACCATCAAATGGATTTTCAATGCATTTCTGTAATTCACTTCTACGTACCTTTTCTTTTGCAATTCCATCCCTATAACCAACGCTTACGCATTCGTTACTGCAACTGGACGAGAATTGCTGTGACGGCTTTGTCAGATCTGAGTCAGAAATTAAGTTACTTGCTGTAGCTTGTGGTTGTTGCGAACTGCTAATAAGCGTAGCTTCATTCATTTTCAGTTCTACATTCAGATTCAATATTTTCAATTGTGAATCTGGCCTGCTTTTCGCTTGGTTTAAAGGTGGCAGTAGACGAGGCTTTAGAGATGTAGTGTACAGTACATCTTGTTCGGTTTTGCTGAAAGCGTGGCAGGAAGCTTTATCATTGAGAGTTTTTGGTGAATGATGAAAAGGACTAAAAGGACTTTTCACTGTGTTTTTCTCCCTCGAGTTCTCGCTTATAATATAGTGAGATCGGCAATTATCATTTGTACTTCCAATAGCTTGAGCCTGCTTAGAATAGATATCTGCCTCACTTTTTGGTCTAGGACAAGGAAGATCACACACTGATGTGCTTGAAGGAAACAAACTTTGTCGCCTTTTAATTTTTAATTTTAGTTGCTTGAAGTCGCGTTTCCTGCTTTCAACAGGAACACAGTTAACATTGGAGTGTGTATTGAGATCTGAATCATCGTAGGATTTTGTGGTCGTTTTCGAGGACATTAACAGCGACTTTTTACGATCATTTTTGTCAACCAGTTTCTTGTTCATACAAATATATCCACTGTTCTGCGAGTTCAAGCAATCTCTACCATTTCTACAATGTTGCCATTTTAGTGTTTGTGGCTCGTCTTTATTTCTCGGTTCGAGCATCGAAAGCTGTTCAACTCCTTTTGTATCACTCGTAATTTTGGTGTTAGTTTCACCATCTATCCACTCTGTTGGAGTAAGAGATTCTGTATACTTGTTCGCTTTTCCCTGAATAACTTGGATTTTGTTCTGCTGAAAATGTTTATCCATTGTCGTTTTGGCTCGACTTGCTAAGCTCAAAGGCTGATCTTTGCTTCCGATTGTAAAGTTCCTTGTAACACGGTGTCGGCTCACCGCTGGTAGAGTTATGCTGTGAGGAGACCAACGACGAGTGCTTTAGACAGGAGGGTGGATTTATTTGGATGGTAAATTTGACTGTTCACTGTTTTGCTTTGCTACTTTTATCCATTAATCAAGTAAAGGAGAATAGATTTACAACGAAGATAAACTTGGACCCTTTATATATGAGCAGCTTTGAGGGAACATTACCTAATTTGGTCATTCAACACCTAATTTTTGTCGACCTCAGTTGAGGGAGGGGCTCCGAATATAGCCAACTTTATGAGTACTTAAAATTTAACATTTTCAATTTGGATCAGAAGAAAATTAAAAAGAATTCTAATAGTTAATAGTAGAGATAAAGACGTATTTGTTTTTGTTTCTGTTATGCAGTCACTAGACCCTAACATAAACTGTGAATTGTGCAATTAGGAACCAATCATTCTGGCTCAACATTGTGGGAGTGGCGTTAACTAATTTTTGTGGCTGGCTCTTTCACCCAATTGAAAAATGAATTTGACTAAAAAACAAAAAAACAATTAAGAAAAAAAAAATAACACAAATTAGTTTAAACCACTTCCACAATTTGACAGAATGATTTCCTCCTAATTGCACACTTTACAGTTTTTGTTGGGTGTGTGTAGTGATTACGTTTTCATTACAAAAACAAATAATCCTTTCGATACTAAGCAATATTATCAAGTAGATAGCTATTAGACTGAATTCATATTTTTCTGATATTGTGGGAGTGACATAAACTAATTTGTGTGAGTGGCCCTTTCGCCCAAGTGAAAAATGGATTTAAATAAAGAATAAAAATTAATTAAGAAAAAATATAATACACTTCCTAATTGCACATTTCACAGCTTTCGTTGGGTCTAGTGATTGCATTTTCATAACAAAAAAAGATGCTGCTTTCCTTTCTACTACAAAAATTATCAAGTAAATAGCTATTAAAAATTCATATTTTTCTGATATTTGTAAGCTAGTAAGCTAGCTAAATCCTTTTCGAGCCTAGTGGCCCATGGAGCCAGCGCTTATCTCCTTTTTCTGTAGTGTTAAACGGGTGAGAGTCTTTGACTCGCCCTGAACGGGACACTAATACATCGCAGGTTAGCTCCCAGCAAACGCTGGTACTCATTTACCTACCCCGGAAGGATGAAAAGCTGAGTTGGCTTAGGCGGAATAGACGGTCACACAAATATTCGAATCTCGGCAAACTACCGAAATCAAACCTGGAACCTTTGTGGTTGGAATGCAAAGACCTTCCCAACTGCGACAACCACATCTGCCCTAACCCTAACCCTAACCCTAAGCTAACCCCAACCCCAAGTTAACCCTAAGCTAACCCTAACCCTAAGCTAACCCCAACCCTAACCCTAAGCTAACCCCAACCCTAACCCTAAGCTAGCCCCAACCCTAACCCTAACCTTAAGGTAACCCGCACCCTAACCCTAAGCTAACCCTAACCCTAAATCTTAAGCTAACCCTAACCCTAATCCTAAGCTAACCCCAACCCTAACCCTAAGCTAACCCCAACCCTAACCTTAAGCTAACCCAAGCCCTAACCCTAAGCTAATTCTAACCCTAACCTTAAGCTAACCCCAACCCTAACCTTAAGCTAACCCAAGCCCTAACTTTAACCCTAAGGTAACCCTAACCTTAAGCTAACCCCAACCCTAACCCTAAGCTAATTCTAACCCTAACCTTAAGCTAACCCCAACCCTAACCCTAACCCTTAGGTAGCCCCAACTCCAACCCTAACCCTAACCCTAAAACTCTAACTCTAACCCTAACTCTAACCCTTGCTCATAAATAGAGAGGGAAAATCACCAATGTTGGTCATATAAAATATGGTAAAAGTTTCGGGAAGCGGGCAGTGCGCCGGGCCGCACTTTCCCATCCCTACTCCTCCTCAGAGTGCACTTCGCCTTACCTCCCTACCCTTCCTCCTCCCGCGCGAGTGAACTGGACTCATACAAGCGTTATTTTTGTTTTTTGTTTTATTTTCATATTTAATCTCAATGGCTGACAAATCAATAACTACAACTACAAGTTACTGAAGTTGTATAATCTGTTAACTAAAAAATGAATGATTACTTGTTATAGAAGTTATAGTCTTTCAAATATTTTATCTGTATAATGCGTTTATAGTATGTTATGTATATTGTGGGTAACAACTTGTAAACCGAGTTATATGCCTTTGCAAATAAAAAAATATTAAATTTTTGTGTCGAGTAATCTAATAAATTATAATGACAGTTATAAGCTACTTTCACGATCATGCGCAGTGTGTATTTCCCACTGTTTTGGTGGGCCACAGCTCAGGTGTTACAAACCACACGGAATTCTGTGACACTGACACAACAATGAAACACAAACAGTGCACCCAATTGTCACACTGAATAAGAAATAATAAGCTACTTTCCCGATCATGCGCGCATGCGCAGTGCGTATATCTCACTGTTTTGGTGGGTCACAGGTCTTACAAAATTCATGGAATCCTGTGACACTGACACAATAATGGGAAAAAAGCAGTGCATCCAATTGTCACTAGTACTGAATAAGAAATAATAAGCTACTTTCACGATCATGCGCAGTTTGGGTTTCTCACTGTTTTGGAGGGCCAAAGGTCGTGCAATCTGTGGCCCTGACACAACAATGGGCCATAAACACTGCGCACTAATATGAAAATAAATTGAAATAACACAGAGCCTGAAAGCGAACTTAGCTTTTATCTAGGAAACCGAGATTTTAGTATGACCTGTGGCCCGCTACTGAAAACCGCAGTGGGGTATATTGATTTCACAATACGCGTGATTGCGAAAGTGCCTTATACTCATAAAAATAGCTCGATTCGATGTTCTGTTTTTCTCCTCTGATAGCGGTCACGCTTTCTTGTCTTTTTATGACCTTGACACAAGTGACCGCACGCAGCACTTGACCCCATAGGTGTCTGAGTGCTTTTTCTTCCTACTTTTCGGTTCGAGTCCGTTTATCTTATCTTGACATGATTCTCAAATAGTAAACCAGTCTTGTTCTCTTTCAAAAGTCCTTTAGTAGAAATCTAGTCACTATCTATCACAATCGTACTCTACACTCACTATCTATCAGATGATAGCGGTATCTGCATGCTGGATGTAAACAAGTAATTCAATATGGCGTCCCTTTCCCTCTTTTAAGATCATGTGGCAGAGGAATTAAACGCTCTTATTAAAAAAAACAATCCAAGGAAAACTAAAATAGCAAGAAAATATGGTATAAAAAATTCAAAAGTAAGAAAAATGAATTTAAATTATCAATTTGACATTCTCACTCGATGAATAGTCGCTGGTGTATCATCAGCATTAATTGTTTGAAAGAATTCAATAACTGTTTATAAAAAAAGTATCGCTGTTCTTTTGTTTCTTCTTCAGACATTTCTACTAAAACAATTAGCTAGAATTTTCGCTCTCTATTTCTATCGCCAATCAATAAGAATTGCGAACTCATATTCTACTTATTACATACATACTTTCTCTAAGCATGCATATATTTACAACAAGTAGATTTCTCTATCTCCAATCGATAGAAATTGCGAACTCGAATTCTACTTATTAAATATATACTTTCTCCTAGCTGGTGCCGTTTGATTGGAATAATCTTTATCTCGATACTTGTGAGTTTCTTTGTTTGTTTTTATTCGGACTAAGTAACTGCGTTTCTTTTCATAGTTATTCCTAGCATGAATTATAGGCGAATATCAAAAACACTTAACTCGACTTAAGAGGGATAATTCCTGTTTTGTCTTTAATAAAGTTAATGTGATCAATATAATCATTCCACATAGAATTTTTTTCATTAATAATTCCTAAATTGTTTAAAAATAACTCAACTTCAACCAAACTTAAGCTCGATTATAAAAAATACTAAACCGTGTTAAACTTATATTAGACGTTTACGAATATCTGTTAATAAAAATTTTTGTTTTTGATAGATATGCAGTGCATTGTGAGGTCAGCAAGTGTGTTTGTTTGTAAACAAAACACTAACTGAAAATGTGGAATTAAAAACAATTTGTGCAAATGGAGCTAGCCAGAAAGCTCCGCATACCGGATACCAGCTCGTTAACACGGGTCATCAGGAGCGAATGCGCACCGTTTCGGGGCCTTTCTGTCCGTACGGTTTATTTACGCACCGGTTCCCTTCACTGATGTAAGGCCCAAACTTCTGCGGAATTGATCAGCTCTCACAACATTGACTCTATCTCGACCATTCCACCCACCCAATCCTGCTGGCTCAACCCGCCGTCACATCTACTTCTTATTCAGTTCACTCGTTTCCCAAGCCAAAGCTCGTCGTTCCTCTAAAGTCAAATCAGTGACTGGCTTTCTCGACTACCTCTTGGATTTTTAGTATAGTTAACTTGAAGTCACTATACTGGGCACTATGGTCACGTTGGTATCTATACTAAAGCTAAAGCTAAATCCTTTACGAGCCAGGTGGCCCATGGAGCCGGCGCTTATTCCCGAAGCCATCTAACACTTTTGAGCTATCTATACATTGAAGATTAATCTTACTATACAACTACAGATACCAACGTGGCCACATAGTGCCCAATATAGTGGCTTCAAGTTAGCTTCTAGCACGTTTGATTGTGCTATCTATACTTGAGTTCATCTTTATATTTACATCCCACAAGCACTGAGCTTTTACCATTATTTAAAATACTAAACTAATTGTAGGGAAAAAAAAATGCGTCGCAACTTTTCTTTTACTCAAACATAATCCGAAAATCGCTTCGGACAGTATAATGTTCAATCACAGCAATTTAAATCTAAAATTCATATTGTTATAGACTTCATCCTCTTTTAGCTAAATTATGGAGATGAACTAATTTATGAAACAAAACTGAATACCCCTGTCGTTCTTTGTTTTTATTAAGTCTTTGTGAAATTGAATACAAGATGTTAATGGCTGTGTAAATACAAACTGTTTACATTCTACTGAATGTCACTGCAAAACGTGATGTGCTGAGTTGTTAATCTAAAATAAAAAAAAAATTTAAAAATTCTAAAAAAGTAACATTTGTTAGTTTTCATGTTTTAGCATTTTAATTAAGTAACATTTTAGCTTTTATGAACTAGTTCAATAGCTGGTTATCGCTAGCCATGTATGAAACAACTGCTAAACTACTCCATTTGGCAACGATTGTTACTAATCTTCATTGATTTTTATAAGAAAACTTAACTATTCGTACTAACTTACTGTAATAAGAGCAAAGAGCAATTCTACCATTAAATAAACTAAAGTAAAGATGTTTACCATATAGTACATGCAAAGCTTTTCAGAAGAATAAAAAAATTCCAAGTTTCATACTACTTCTATAGTGAAAATGATTCGGTAAGTGTTTTATAATTTTTCTCAACCAGTTTCAGTTTCGCATCAGTTTCTGACACAAGGTAATGAACTGAATTCTTTAAATAATGTCCGAGTTGCTGTTACGCAACGATAACTTTACTTTAAAAGGTTTTGGCATCAAAATGAAACCAAATTTGCTCTGCAGATCAGGTTGATCTTGGCTTGTCCCCTCGATCTTGAACATCTTTATTAGTCCACCCAGGAACAAGAACATTTCTGCTTTAGCAAGACTGTAACCAAGACAGCGGCGAGCTCCAGCAGAAAAAGACAACATGTATTGCGTGAGGTTTTGTTTGATGTTTCCACTTCTTTCGTCAATAAAACGGTAAGGGTTGAACTGCTCCGGATCGTGAAAATAACGAGGATCGCGATTAACACTCCAAAGGTTAGCAAGCACCATAGTTCCTTTAGGTAGCAAATATTCCGCCAGTTGGGTTTCCTCTGTTGTACAATGAGGAATTGCTAAAGGAACTACTGTACTAAGCCGAAGGGCTTCCAAAACTGTAGCTTCAAGGAGAGGTAAACTTGGTTTGTCGTTGATACTTGGCAAGTTGTCAGTCTCACCAAGAACCTCGTCAATCTCTTTGTAAAGGTCTTTCAGAATGTTAGGATTTCTCAGCAAGTACATCAGGGCCCAACCAAGGCTGTTCGACACAGTTTCGTAACCCGAAGCGAAAATGTCGGTAAGAATAGTTACCTGGTCTTCGTCGTCTATCATCAGAAACTCATCTTTTCCTGTATCTTGTGAGCACTGGGTGGGTAGGACAGCCATATCAGACGGAAAAAGTTCAGAATTTTTGCTGTTTTGTTGTGAGCCTTTCAGGTTTACTTCTGACACGATCTTCTCCAGCTCTACAGCAAAGCTCCAATCTTGACTTTTTCTGTCCTTTTCTTTGCGAATTCTGTATACTTTCTTGACAAATCCCAATAAGCCATCGACCGCGTTTTCTAAAATCTTTGCTTCCTTCCTTAGAGCAAACCACAACCAAGGCATGAAATCCAACAAGGCGCTTGATGGAGTGTTTTCCATGAAGTCTCTCGCCTTTTCCAAAACTAAATACAGCTCATCTTGGAGCAGTTCATGGTCTTTCTGCAGGTCTCCAAAAGTCAAACGAAAGCTCAATGCCAATACAGCTTTCCTTAAAAAGTCTGGCGAGGTTAAAGGACCACCCTCGTTCCAAATAAGGAGTGCCTTTATCTTTCTCAGTTCATGAAGAATGAGTTTTTGTAATCTCGACGGTTCCTTAAACAAAGCCTGTAGAGATTGTACAGCGCATTTCTTGTGAAGCACTTGGCGTGGTCCATAGTCTGAAAATGGAATACTGCGTCCACCATTGCTGTTCTTATGAAATGAATAAACTCGGGGACGACCAGCGAACTGCACGGATTTCTTTCCAAAAGCGTCTCTAACAACTTCACAGGTGTTGAGGACAATTACATCTCGGGATCCCAAACGAAGGGAGACTATTGGTCCATATACTTGTGAAAGCTTGGCAAGCGAGGTGTGTGGCGTTGAACCAAGTTGTAACAGGTTTCCTACAACAGGTAAACCAAAAGGACCGGGTGGAAAACCAGCTGGCTTCCTGTTCGTTTGGATATAAAGCCAAAGAGAAAAAAACAACAGTCCAAGCAAAAACGTCGAGAAATGTCCTTCGACAAAAAAGCTCAGACATGCGGAAACGAATTGTCCCATGATGTGATTGAAAGGGATTTCTTATTGCTCTTTCTCTCAGGTGTGCAAAACTAAATATGATTTAAGAATCAAAATGCACAAAACTATATTATGAGCAAAGCGCACTGGGGTGTGGAAATTTAAACAATGCCGAAAAAGTCAAGGTCGCTCATAAGCTGTCGCAATAGGAAAAACAAAGCTCTAGTGGAGCAATTGTTAATTTACGAGGGCTTGAAGTTTTGGGAGTGACTTCTTGTATAAATAGATATTGTTATTAGTTTGAATGTAAAAAGAGTTTTATTAAGCGATTTAACATTTTAAAGTTTAGCAGAGTGCTTCCTCTCTTGGTGCACCTAAATGAATTTATAATAGCCAAATGAAAAGTGATAGCCATGCATGGTACATGGTTTTGTCAACTGGCCGAGCGCCTTGCCCTTGTCACGAAAAAAACGTGTGGAAACTTCAATGAAACGTCTTCGGTTTTCTATAATAATAAATAGAGCGGTTGGAGGTGAAGCTGTTCCTATTAAGTCAAAGTTCATCATAAAAAAAACTTTTAATGTTACTGATGCGCATGTGCACAAGACAAGGGTCAAGGTAACTTAGTATACGCAATAACTTCAGAAAGCAGTTCAATTTTAGATTTTGCAAGTTTTTATTTCGATGCCGTTTTTTGAGAGTAAACGTGCATGTTTTATGACAAAAATTTGTTTTTGTTCCTGTTTTAACTTGTTGAAGAAAAAATATCAATGCACTGCACGTTTAGTGAATAAATTGGATATAGATTTATAATCACGTGAAATACGTGCAGAGTTGAAGACAATTGCGGTCTGCGGCTCGTAACGGTCCACTACTTATGGTAGCTCAAGTCGATGAAATACGAGTGAGTAATTAGCTAACAAGTTTTCCAGACAGCACATTCAATGAAAATTAATTTTTTTCCGCATTTAGTGCACAGAATACCCAATTTAATGTTAATAGTTAAGCTGTTTTAAAAATAACAGTACAACAAATTAAAGCCGTTTAATTATATTTACTTGTTTGTTTAGTTAAAGCTCAAATATTGAGAACTTTTGACCTTCGCTGTTTAAGTGCATTTGATATTCTAAAAACATTTGAATGGCGTTTATTGATCTTCCTTTACG
>JAOBAY020063785.1:0-12551 GCA_025331085.2 Zoanthus sociatus
AGTAGTAGTAGTAGTAGTAGTAGTAGTAGTAGTAGTAGTAGTAGTAGTAGTAGTAGTAGTAGCAGCAGCAGCAGTAGCAGTAGCAGTAGTAACAGTAGTAACAGTAGTAGCAGTAGTAATGGTGGTAGTAGCAATGTCAGTGGCAGTAGTAACCTCTCTTGTCATTTTAATTCTTCTAATCACTCCATTTGATTTCTAATTTTGTTGCATTCGGTCTATCTCTCAGCAATAGTGGCAGCAACTGTAGCAAAACCAAAGACATGCAGTTTACTCATACATTGCTTTGGCTACTTTAAATCCCCACGGGATAAAAGAACGCTTTGCTTGTAATTGTTTGTCTTTCTTGAACCTTTTGTTTTTTTAGCATATTTTTCCTCACAAATCTCTATCCTTTTATTTGTTATTTGTTTTTTACACACCTATCTTAAAGTGTCTATATGGCTAATTCTTTTTTCGGTTTTGGTATCTCTTTAGAATACATAAAAGAATATTCTAAAAAACATTTTCGTTAATTTTGCATTTTCGCCACAAAATTGTTTTGAGTTCCGGCGTCCAACGAAAATGTCCGGGAATCGCTAAGTCTGGGTCCTGAAAAGGCCGTGAGGGCACTTCAAGAATCGTGTACTCTCTCAGCCAGTTTATTTCCATGTGTCATTGTATTTCCATGCAGACTCGATCATTTTTTCGGATTATTTACGCCAAAGAATGACTGACTTTGTAAAGAAAAACAATGAAACATTGAAATAGAGTCGACGATCCCTGAGGTGACGTCATGGCCTGTTCTGGACCCAGACTTAGCAACGCCCGGTTATCGTTATTGGGTGTTGCTGCCTCGGATACTTTAAAGCACGATTTTGTGGTGAAAATATAACGGAATCGAAAAATAATTTTGTAATACTCTTCAACACATTCTAGAGATACCAAAACCGAAAAAAAAACTTTTGGCCATATAAACACTTTAAGCGGACGTGGTTGGCGCAATTGGTAAGATCTCTGCTTCCCAACCACAAGGTCCCAAGTTCGATTCTGGCAGTTTACAGAGATTCGAATATTTGTGTGCCTTCTTTTCCGCCTAAGCCAACTCAGCTTTCCATCCTTCCGGGGTAGGTAAATGAGTAACAACGTTTGCTGGGAGCTAACCTGCAATGGATTAGTGTCCCGTCCAGGGGGAGTCAGAGACTCTCATCCGCTTAACACTACAGAAACCGGAGAGAAGCGCCGGCTCCGTGGGCCACTAGGCTCGTAAAGGACTTAGCTTAGCTAGCTTATAGACACTTAAATGGTTTCAGCAATTTTTAAATTACTATATAAACACCTCTGTTTTTATCGCACACATTCAAACCGACGAAGGATTATAGTCCGAAACGTCATTCCCAATTCTATTCACTACGATGTAAGACTTATAAATGTATATCGCAGCATCCCATTTATGACAGTGCTAGTGTTTTTCAGTAATTTTCTTCCTTTTCTTTCAGTTCTAGCAGAGTTCAAGGAGCTATTACGAGACCATTCTCCTATCGAATCTTACGTGGAGTGGCTCGACAATATTGTGGAAAGACGAGTATTTAAGGTAACATATAAATTAGTAACAAAACAAAGAGTTGTGAAAAAATATCAGCTTCATAACCATAACATTACCTAAATTAATCGAACCTTTACCTATCACTTAGCCAATGGAACTCACTGTGGCAAGCAAGATCATTTCTATGACTTCCCGTGTGTGTAGTAGATCATCTGGATAGTTGTCGGAAGACTACGGGTTCCACTCTCATCTAGAGCTAAGACTTTTTGTAGTTGTTTTTTTTAACAATATTTAAGTTTTCAGAAATTTGTTTATGCCCAAGTATCACTCTGAGGTCATTTAGAGAGAATTGGATTTTTATTTCGGGTCCATTGCCGAGTTTCATATCGTGAGGGTCTGTACAGGTCTCTTTATTCTCATAATTGCAATGCAAGAACTATGAAGAAAGAGAAATCTGTAAATAGCAAAGTTGGCGATGGTTATTAGAGGTGTAAGAGCTTTAGTATCAATAGCCTACAATCGGTCATTAATTTTTTTGAGATCAAACGCTCGAGATGAAAGGGAATTGGGGACTAGCTTCATCTTGTGTGTTTGATCTCAACAAATGGGCAAATTACGACCTATAATAACATCAACTGTTTGGGCAAAGAGCAAAAACAGAAATTAAAATTTTAATTTTAGATGCTATTAGCTATATTTGAAACTAGAAAACTATTAAAACAAAACTTCCTACCTTTGGTTGGGTCTAAAGAGGTTTCTTTACGTTGTTCACCACAACTTTATATTTTGCGTTTGCATTTTAATCTTTTGTCCCAGTATTTATACAAAAATTAATTAGATTGAAATATAAAGGGTTTTTGTGCAGGAGAGTAAAGTTTATTGGTTATTCTAAATGCAATAAAAGAATTATTAATAACTAATAACTTATTTCATTACGCATGTTTTAGCAATGTGAAGATCATGGTGTTGCGTTCAAGACAAGAGCACAGGAGTTTCTGCTACGATGGTCGTTTTTGGGAGCACGTCTTATGCACAATCTAACACTCAACGCCTCACAATGTTTTGGTAAGCTGATCCTGTTGTTTGCTAAATACTTACAAGTTATAAAAAACTTGACATGAACTTCTGGTTAATGTATTTTATTAGGATTTAATTTCTGTTCCATCAGTGCGGCATTCGAAACCAAAATGTATACGAAAATGTCAGATTTTTTAATTCTGCCCCCATACCCGTTGACCTCTTCTCGTAATAAACCATTATAATGTAAGGGCATAGCCAGGAGGATGCTCCAGGAGTTCCGGACCCCCCTCTCACACCGCGATCCTTCACTGTCAGTTTTTAGAGCGAACTCACTGCGATACTTATCACTGGCAAAACAACTTTTGGTGGTCTGGAACTCCCTCTAAAAATGCTGGCTACGTCCCTGTAATTGGTACTTTAACATCAGCAATATTATGGTGTATACAATATCTTAATGAATAAAACAAGAGTTTCTAGAGGCAGATCGTTATTTACACCTTTTCTCTCACCATACGTACATGATTTAGTTTTCAACAGAATTACGTGCAAATACAAAAAGTTTGTAAAATTTGATTCCGTTGATAACGTAATTGTTACGTTGAATACTGTTACTGCGATGTAATGGAAGTATTACAAATATTGTATGGTTTGTTAAGAGTTGCCAACCAGCCTTTTAGAGAAATAACTTGTATTGTTGCTAATATATAGTCGTACATGGTTGGGGCAGTCGGTAAGATCTATGCTTTGCAATTACGAATCTTTGTGTGATCTTGTTTTCCGAGGTTGGAAAGTGAGTACCAGCGACCTGCGATGGATTAGTGTCCAGTCCAGGGGGAGTCAAAGACTCAGTTCATGGGCTTAACACTATAGAACTGGAGAGCGCCGGTCCATGGGCCACTGGGCATGAAAAGACTTTGCTTTGCTTTGCTTATTTGTGTTCATTTTCCACCTAGCTCTCTTGACACTCTATCAAGGGACTTAAAAAAACCCACACATTTGTCGAAAAGGGCAGGGTAGTGATTCCGGTGTTGTGATCTGTCTTCTTCTCTGAGGACATTTACGGTTATTAATATATGTGAGTCGCTGTTGCGGACTATCTCAGACCCTCAACTGTTGAAAACTGTATTTATATGTGATGCGCATTGATCATTCATATTCATATGTAAAAATGTGCAATATATGTATTATTATTATTATTATTATTATTATTATTATTATTGTCATTATTAAAGCTCTATGGTAATGAGTAAGTTATAAATAGTGATATCAGGAAAATATCGCTGTGTATATTTTGTTTGCTTTGAGTTGATTATGTCATTTTATGATCAGGTTCTTTTCATCTTGTCCGAATGCTGCTGGACGAATACATGTTATTGGTCATTGAAACGAGATTCTACAACGAGATGGAAGAGAAACTACAGGAACTTCTAGATCGGCACTTGAAAATGGGTGAGTAGATAGCGACTCACACTTGGGTAGGGTGAGGGAGTTGTGCCTGGTTCTTATAGATGGTTAGTAACATTACTGTATCCACTTGGGTAGGGTGAGGAGGTAGTGGTTGACTTTTGAAGCTGGTTAGTTACATATCACTGTGCACTGGGATAGGGTGAGGAAGTACTTGCTGACTCTTTAGATTAGTTTGGCTCCCCCATGACACACTGATGTAAGGTGGGAGAATTTGCCAACAATTGAAGATAAGTACAGTAGGTTCATTTCTCTACACACTGGAGTCGGGTGAAGAAGTAATGGGTGACCTTTAAATTGGGTGGTTATTTAGTACACCTCTGAAGGGTTAGGGTGATAGACTGTTAATGTGTACATAAATAGGCCCTTGTCCACTACATATGGGAGATTACTGAGTCAAGCAAAACGTTAATGAAAAAGAATGTTTGACTATATCTCTGACTGTTCTCTTTTTATTGAAAAGTTTTGTTGGCTCATGACAGGCGGTACTTGTATTTTGTAGGTGAAGGGATCGACAAGAACAATTCTCCACTCAGAATTCAAACAATCGTAAGAAGAACAAAGTTTACTGTACCCGAAAGTGTCTTGGAAAATGAAAAAAGACGCAAAGTCGAAACAGAGGAAATTTCAACTACAAGGGATCCCGTCGCGAAACAGAAGAAATCGAAATCACGTGATTCTATAATGCATACCACTGGCCAAAAACGTCGACCGAGGAAGCTATCGCATCAGGGTAACCTAAATGGCTACTCAACATCTCTAAGAAACGATTTCCCGCCTACCCCAGTTGATTCTACGACATTTATAATGCCGTCCCCGAAAGATACCTTTTTTCCTACCCCAAATGGCTTGGCTGCGCCCGTACTTACTCCTCCAGTGTCACCAGCGGTTTCAGTTGGCATCAATAGAAATGGCTATGCTCACGTGTCTTATTCAGGGATTTCCGACAAGGAAGACACAAAAGTGAGACAGTCCTGCCTTTACTCGACCGGCAGTGAAACGAGTCCGTCCTCAGATGATATCGACAGGCTGGTTGAACAACACTTCAACAGTTGTGGTCTCGGGGAATTTGTTCACTCAAATTCAAGACGAGAAAATTCCTACCAGAATCGGCAGGTACGTTGTGTAATGTCAAATGCTTGCTATTTATTGTTCTGTTTTTATTGTCGCCGTAACACCAGTTTATTACTAAATTAAATAATAAGTCATTATTGAATAATAGCAAAAGTGCGATGCTTTTGAAATATATAATATATACGAAAAATAGTCAGATACATCAACAGAGCATGCGTGCTAGTTCTAGATTGTTAGTGCTACTCCTTGAATCTTCTGTTTATGACTGTGTTCAATGTGGTTTCTTAACAACTCAAGCGCTGAGGCTGCTTTAGGAGCTAACATTTGGAGCGTTAGCCCTTAGTTAGAGCAACAGCACTACATCCATTTGGCTACTGAAAGGTCTCAGTCAGTGGATTTTGTTTCAATGTCCTCAGACCTTCGACTAGGGCCAAATATGTAGTTTGGTTATGGCGCTACTGCAAAGAAATGGAAAACGTGGTTGAAAAAGGCAGTGGTTTGAGGAAGCTCGTTCGTGGACGTTATGCGCCGTGTAGTCTGATGTCGGAAAGTATCCTTTTAAAACAGCAAAATCTTTACACAAATTCCTAGTAGCTTCGGTTTCTGTAGTATTTAGCAGGTAAGAGTCTTTAGGCACTTAAGGAATGAGGACGGAAACGCATTCATGAAACTAAACAAATACTGAGAATGTTTTTGTCATTACGTCCTCATAGACTCGATAAGTCTAAAAAAGTTTTTTTCACGTTGTAATTTTAGCGATAACTCCGTGCGGTGCCTGTGTTACATTCCAACGTGCAAGTATTGTATTTACTATTGTTCTTTGCCGCCGTCTTCGACTTCGCCGTCCCCGTTCCGTAAGGTCCCTTTTGACTCCCCCTGGACGGAAAACTGACTCATCGCAAGTTAGCTCTAAGTAGACACTACTATTGTAATTACCAAACTTGTAAACATGGAAAGCTGTAATGTCTTTGGCAAAAAAGGAGCTCACACAGGTTATCAAAGCTCGGCATCATCAGCTGTGTGTCGTGGTCTTGCGCGAATCTCTACTTTCGTAGACAATAAGAAATAATTGTTTTGTTTAGAGCTTAAATGCAAACATGAAAGATTATCTATATGTTTATAAACCCACAGCGAAACCTAGGCTCGGTCTTGTTAATATGTTTTGGAAAATATCATTCCAAGTTTTGAATCTAGCAAAAAAACCGTGTACATACATACACGCATAACCCAAATTGTGTGAGTCAAAAGCCCAGTGTTAGTCAGATCAGAGTTGAGTTTTTAAGCAAAACCTTAACCAAAATTTTTTCAAGTTGTGGCGACTTTAAAAAAGGGTCTGATATTTATTAGAGAACACAAAATTTTCTGGTGTTAAGGTAAGGTTAGTTTGAGCTATAACTGATAGAATTCTTTATATTGTCTTTTGAATAACAGACATACGCTGTGAATGACAACTACAATCGCGTCGCTCATCCGTCTTTCCCGTACAGCTGTTTCTTAGCAGCAGAACAGAGTCCGGTAACGACATATTCCACGACGCATTCCTACTACATTCCAGTCACGGAACACGCCCGTGACGTAGTTGAAGCCCATTCTTCTGGAGGACATACCTCCATGATAGATTGCAATGTGGTTTATTCAGAAGCTGCAGGGGATCTGGGTGTGACTGACGACCATATGATTGGTCAGGAAGAGTTGATTGACATAGCAGTGCACAAGCTATTCAATGGTGAGTTGGAGAAAGTAGATTGTGTGGACGATAGCGAAACTCTTCCCTCGATCAATTCTCTCCTTCTCACTGAAGCAGCCATTTGACAGGTAGAAGTCGGAATTCACGGATTGATAACTAAAGTTTAATGAAAATTGCAGTAGCATTAGTTCTGGCATTTACCGTTTGAGGAAAAAGTTCACCAGTATTATGATTTATTGTACATATAAACCTTGATAATAATGCTCCGCTGAAATTATAGCCCAAAGCGTTTTATAGTAAGTTTTCTTTACGGGACTTTGGCAATATACGCCTTTGAACAAGGACAGATGGTGGATGAACCAATATTTATTTCACAAGAGAAGCGCATTGATTTCTTCGCGTTTCCTTTCAATTGAATAGTGTTTCTTATTTTTTAACACAATTATGTCTAAGTAGTTGAATGGTATTTAAAGAATACTTCTCGGCCAAGTATAAAGCCCTAACCGGGGCCTTTAGGTTAATAGGTTATTGTCATAGCGCTCATGTGCCGTCGAGGTCTTTTTTAGATAGTCCATTCACCCTTCTGCAGTCTGGTAGTTTATTGACAAGAATTGCACTCATTCCTAAAATCTAATTGTTAGTCTATTCAGCTTTTCGCCTCATTGGCGAGTGAAGCTTGCCCCCGCCTGACAAAAAGAAAGTGTTTTATGTTAGGTATTGCAATGGAGCTCACGGTGATTTTTATTTTAGTCATGGATGTTCAATGCACAGGGTTTTTTACTATATGTGCATATATGTATATATTACAATTCAAAATTTTAGATTTATAGTCATACGTGTAAACAGAACGAACATTTTTTTTTGTGAAATCCGTCATAAGTCTTATTTCACATCATTATGTTGGGTTATTATAGGTTATACCAAGAAATCAAAGTAAAGTTTTAATCTGATTCCTCGTGTAAAAACATTAAAGAAATTTGACATCGCAAGCGACATTTGTTGTCACTTGCGCGAGTTTTTTTTTATTATTATTTTAATTCGACATCTACTTGGGCAAGCGCCTTGAGACGTGCTGGAAAGTTACTTTTTTGTTTTGCACTTGTTCAGGACACTCGTTAGAGGGAGTCTAGATAAAGGAAAGTTTAAAAACTGTTTTGATATTATGAGTTAACTCAAGTTCCTTGGCTAAATATTCGTTTAGCATCATCTTTGAATGGTTTTTAAACAATTATTAAGGTGCGTCATCTGGTTTAACAAACTCTAGAAAGAAAGTTTTGTAGTCCAAACATTTATCGCGGGAAAATTGAAATGACGTGTCAATTTGATCACACCTGCATGTGTCTCATTTATTGTTCTTGAGATACCCATTTCAAAATGACAAATATTTTTTCAACATTTTTTTAAAAAAACTAGTAAAATATAATATAAATACTAAAAACGCATATGAAAATAAGGGAATAACAGAAATGATTATAACTTCCTTGTTGACGGTGTTTTGCTCCTAAGACTTTGGAATGCGCTCAGTATGATGAATCATCAATGTCTTTTTAATTGAATCTATTTTTACTCGGATTCCAACCACAATTAAAAGGCGCTTATTTTTTGTACTTATGTTTTTTATGCGCTTTAATTGTATTGGAATATAGCCAACATAAAAGCGATATTTAATTACATTTGATAAAAACTTTTTTGAAGCAAAAATAAAATCAATTGATTAACTGCTGGGAATTAGAAACTGGTCTATTAGTGGTAAAAAAGTTGAAACAATTGTAGTTGTAATTTGAAACATATAGCAGCTCTGTTGTAAAGACTTGCATGTTGGTAACTTGTTGTAGAGTTTATGCTTTAGGCTTTAAAATTGAACATATATAGAAAGAGAGACTCTTGTTTAACTAGATTCCTCGTTGTGACCTGCTAAAGGTTAAAATAATGGTGGTTCTGAATATTTTGCTCTCGAGCTAAATTGCCTAGCATGGTAACTCAAGAAAAGTGCTAGTCTTTTAATCTCAGTGTAAGTTCTAAAGATTTCAGAAAGTCCCACAGTACATATTATCTTTAGTTACTGCAAGAAAAAGCAGTTTTTTCATTACTTAGATCAAAACAAATTCTTTGTTATTTCACGCATTTTCTGCTCAATATTAAGAACTGCAAACAGTACGAAAATCACGCAAGTTCTTGTGTTACCATTAGCAAAGGTGAAATGTTATTTTGTAACACTGTATGATGCATACAGAAACACTTTACCACATAGTCTACAAAAAGGTGAATTGATAAGAACTCAAGCACTAGTTGCAATTTATGAAACTAAGTGATTAGTAAAGACGCTTCACTGAGCCTTTACCACATGCAGGTAGTTTTCAAAATTACAGAGAACTTTTATGACTAACAGTTTTAGACTCGATTAATTAGTTGTATATTAGTTATAAAGACTAAGGTTGTACGGTAGGCTCTTTTGCACTTTGCTTGGTCAATAAAATGTGTATATTTTTCAGTCTATAATCTAGCGCAGCATGTAACAACTTAGTATATATTATGATTACAGATTTTAGAAAAACTACAATGTATTTTTATTCAAATTGGACAGATTAGGTGATTACTTTTCAATAATTAATATTCATAAATTAAAAAGAATGAGTACACAATTTTTTCAAAAATGTAACTCATAACATGAAATAAAATTCTGATATATTATATTGTACTTTTAATTAGTTGTACTTCTCTTCTCGTCTAGCTCTGTCTCCGTGTGTTCCAGTAGGAGGACGGGGTGGGGGTGGGGGTGGTATTGTATTTGTTTAATATATTTTTTAAAGCAAAATTGAAGTGCTTTGGCTTGTAGTTAAAACAGATGGTTAAATAAAAGTTTGCTCATTGCCGTATTGAAGACACATGCAAAGCTGATATTTGGAGCGTTTTCCCGTTGTCACAGTGTACGTAAGACAAAGAATCGGTTAGTGAACTCCTTCATCAAGGAAAAAGAACCCAAAACTGCTGTGCATTTAAACAGACCACATCAAAAACAAAAATAGACCATATAATTTTACCAAAAAAATATAAATGAAATACAATTATAGATTTCTAATAAAGCATATAGGCTGACTACCACTATAAAACAAATGTTGTAATAGATACAGTATGTTTGTACAAAGTACTGTCAGTAATTCATTTCAGACCAACACTTCTAATCAGTTTCTACACCTTTTTTTAGTGTTTCATTAAAGTATAATTATTTAAAGTGAGAAAAAAAATAATGCTATCTTTCATCTGATAAATACAGTGGTGTAGGGCTATTCAAATTTAAGATAAATATATGTGCATGGAAGGAAAATAAAACTAAACTAATCTTATGTATAAAGAACATTGTAAAACTCTAACGTGCCAATCAATGTAAACCCTCGCCGCCTTCCCGAAATTTTGACGACCTCATGCTTCCAGATCGGGGTGCAATGAGAAGTTGCGTATTAGGGACCTTACGCAACGAGGACAGGAATGCGAACAACGGCGGCTCAGAAATATTACATTTTTGGTTCGCTCTTTATTTTTTCATATGCCTTAAACTTTGTAAATAGAAATATGATTAAATGTTTCTTCATGAAAAATTCTGAAAAAGTTTTTTGCTGTTACATTCTCGTTGTCACAAGAGCTCTAAAAACAATCTTTTCATGTTGTAATTTTACTTTTAGCGAAAACTGCGTGCAGCTACCGAGCTTGATGCATTCCAACGTACAATTATATTGTATTTACTATTGTTATTTGCGTCGACGTCGGCGTTGCCGTCTTCCTTGCTTAAGGTCCCTAAATACGGATTTCCCCCGGTTTAGTTGTATGCCATATTGAACTCCAGGATCAGGTTGTTTACGTTCAAACCGGGGTTTCATCTCGCCATGGAAGTAAAATATATTAACCAAGGGAAATAATGCACAGTTATACAATAGACTGAATAGGTAAACCAATTGTAAGTAGGCAAGCTCTGAGTGATAGATGCAACTCTGCCGCGACAGTCTTGTCGGTTATTTTGTAAGTTTTGATGAGTTTTTCCTCAATAATTTATCTTACCATCGTTTAAATCAAGCTGTCATTCAACAAACCCGCCGCATTGACCACCATTTCCATGCGCTGCTACTATACTGATAAAAATTATACGGGTAATTGTGATTCTTACTGGTTTTAGGGTTTTTCTGCCCTGCACAACAGCTGTGCGTGATTCCATGTCCCGAGGGAGCTTACTGTGCAAGTAACGAAGTTGTCGAGGCTTCTGTGAGTGATATTCGTATCGCAGTATAATTATGTTAAACTTACTTCCTATTACTAAATGCAACCAAACGGCTTATAAATTTATACAGTAAAAGGCAATTTTCTAAAGCAAATATCTAAATAAGAGCTAATGTGAATCATGGTTTAGAAAGGGTAAATGAGGAGTTTTATGGAAACCCGTAAGATGCAGTCATATTTTTAGAAGATCACAAAAAACTGGAGTATACATTATAAGAGTGTACATTATAAGAGTATAAACTGGAGTATACATTAGTTTCGTCTGAAGCAGTCGTTAATAGGCAAAAAAAAGGTAAAACCAATACGACTTTAAAAAAATATATATTAATATGGAACATAATTGTATGAACATCTAATGATCAGTAACAAGCGTCACTTTCGTAACACTAGATATGCAAGAAAAAATGCCGCATATCCTAAATATAAGAGAGCTTAAAGCACCAGGCCTGGCAGCAGGCGTTCTTGTTTTCACGGAGGTCAACCGGAATTAAATTGTCAGCCAATGTTGCGTACCTGAACACGTCATGCGGTCGTGGTGATCTTCACGGAGCCGCTTTTTACCGCCGTGTTGGTTTGTCAGAATTGCGAAGTTTTTATTTTTTAACAAAGGAATGGCTTCAAGCACCGAACAAATCGTCAATAAGTAAATAATTTACTTACAATTGATTTAACACTTACTTTTGCTTCAAGTTCTTGCTGTATATGAAACCAATTTTACAAATATTTTAAGTTTGTTTACTACTTGGCACTTCAAAGTAAGTTTCAGAGCTTTTTTTACACTGTGTACGTCCGTCGTGGTACTTCGCGCCGTTCTCGATCCAGTCCACTCTCGAAAAATAGGCCTCCGTCGTGAAGAAATGTTCTGTTGCTTAAGCTCTCTATAGACGGGAAACGGAGGGTGGGCTCTCCTCAGTTTGCTATCTCTGCAACAAGACTATGGAACAATATTGCAATTGATGTTAAATAAGTAGATTCCTTAGCATGTTTTTTACAATTAATATGTTTTCTAGAATTTTCAGGGAACAGCAATTATCTTTGCATAGTTAATGTTTAAATTTTTACTGTATTACTTTTCTATTTTCTTACTTTCATCATATGATTATATTTTCAATGTGCATTTTTTATCATATTTAATAATTTTACTTGTACGTATATATTTGGAGGGCCACAAGTTTATTAGCCTTTTGCTATTAAGTGTTATCCTCCCGGGGGGGGTACTCCCTATATTGGTATGATAGAGATGATTGTCGTATTTTTTAGGGGTCAAAATTGGCAATTTGGTACTTTTTAGGGGTTTTCAGAGAAAAATCGAAGTTATTTTATTGAATCGATATTTTTTAGGGGTGCAAAAACAAAACGACGAAGTCATGTTTCGGTTTCCTTCTGTTTTAGTATTTTTTAAGGATCATTTTTTACTATGAGGTATTTTTTAGAGTCGAAACCTTTACGCTTGGTATTCTTTAGGGTATTTTTTCACATTTTCCGACGATCATCCCCATCCATTTTACCCCAAAG
>JAOBAY020063796.1:0-12551 GCA_025331085.2 Zoanthus sociatus
AACCTTTTCGATCAACTAATAAAAAAGTATTCATGGTTCCCATTTGATTAAGAGGAACTTTGGCTTTAACTTGGGGAATTTTTAGGGCATTTAATATATTGCTTCCTAAAATGACAAGCAAGAGTTATACATCACATATTTATACTTCTGAACTGCAGGGTCCTGACTATAGGTTTCTCCTGAAGGAATGGGCCTAGGGTATCAAATTTACAAGAATTATAGGGAATATATGCTACATGGGCTTTGTTTACTGAAAGTGTAGAATCCTGAAAAATATAATTTTATGCCTTTCTTGCTGCAAACAGAACTTAAGCTGCAGACTGTTCTCCCTAGGTACTTTAGGCCAGGCGGGTCATCACCAAGCTTAATTGACTGAAAAATCATTACCGCCTGGCTTAAAACTGAAAATTTAATCGAACATAAGATCTCAAAGTCCTATCAATAAGTAATATAAAGAAGAATCACAATAAAATTGATGAAGCATAAATTGTTAATATAATTACAAGTACCCTTGATTTGCCCTAGGGAGAACACTGAGCTGTGATTAGTGCATGTTTGAATCCAAATTTAATAAAAACAAAACTCGATTAATTTGTTACTTATACCTTTTTTTGAAAGCCTAATAAGTAATAAAATTATGGTATCATTTGCTGCATAATTCTTCTTGAACAATAGCTAAAGGATAAGCTTTAAAGTGACATTCAGTGTTATTAAACTGTTCCACCCAACCTCACTTGGGTCATATTTTCTATTCATAATGGACTCCCCTTTTAATGGAAAGCTTGTGAGGGATATCTTTGCAAGGAGGTTGTTGCATGTGTGTAATTAGTTCTGCTGTTGCCCGGGGAAGGGGGAGGTACTCCCACATATGAGCCATACGGGTTTGTGCCACCCGATAGGGTCTACTTTTCCAGCCTAAATTCATAAACAGGGTATGGGTTTTCAGCAGAAAATCATAAACAGGGTACACTCAAACCCTCTGTAACTGTCATAGTCAGGGTAGAATTTTGTCCCTGAACTTGCCAACTGTTCTGGTATCAGAAATAATTTTGTTGTTTTAGGGGAGACAAAAACAAGCTGTCAACATCCACATTCAAGCGCATTAGTAGTACCCTGCTTGACTTAACAAGACACACTCATTAAGTGGCTATATTTATACTTCACGTCATAAACAGGGTATTGAAATACCCGTTTTTTGTCATAAGCATGGTCAGAGTTTGACAATATGGGCAGCACACCCCCACCCATATGAGGTGGGAGTAAATCACCCCTCCTTTCCTGGGGGCTGTTGAAATATTATTTTCACCATCATCATCATCGTCATCATGGTGACCACAGCCAAGCTTCACAACTGGATCGCCAATCTTCTTGGCTTTTCATGCAGATACTTAGTTCAGTTGTGCATTCTGCCCCTATATCCCTCTTTAAGGTGTCAAATATGAAAGTTGAGAGGGGACTACCATGGCTTCTGTGCCCATGGTGGGGTTCCAAGAGAACAAGTTTCCCTCTGCAAGGGTACTTTGTGTATAACAGCTGGTCTGCCAGCCCATTTGCAAGTTGCCTCCAGGTGACCTTGTCTGAGACTTTTGTTAGCACATCATATAAACTGGAAATATTTAAATAAAGGAATAATCATATCCAATTTATTCTCTTCATCTCTAAAGTTTTCAATGTGGACAGATGCCCAAAGAAAGAAATTTCTGGCTTTCATTTTAAAGTGCTGCACTCGATCACAGTTGAAGTTTGTCAAGGAAAGTTGGTTCAGCAAACCTCTTCCCATTCAACACTTGGACTTTACCACAGTTCTCCCTCGTTTTTTATCAGAGTACATCTTCTCTTTTTTGGATCCAAAGACGCTTTGTCAAACTTCTCAAGTTTCATGGCACTGGAAATTTTTATCTGAACAGGACAAAATTTGGCTTCCTAAATGTTTAAGGTAAGCTGGAACATATTAATCGCTCCTATATTGGATCCAGTGCAGTCTTAATATAATACAATCATTTAGGTTCATGCACTCAGTTCCCTAAATGAAATTAATAATTAAGGGAATAAAAGATCTTAATGTGTGTGTTTCTAGACAATAAAAAGTTACGCCAATGCTGTGTTATTCCTTTTAGAAAATAACTTCACTTTGATCCATCCTTCTCAAATACTTTTGCATTGCATGCTGACCCGGGCCCATCCCATGATTTTTATTTATTATAGTTTTATAAAACAACCAATAAGAGCATATGTTCTTTCAGGCTAATTGATAATTTGCTAATACAGTAGTCATTAAACATCTAATTTACGTATGTGTGTGCGATTTTTTGATGAGAAGCCTACTTGTTAGCAAATGCTGCAAAGTAATTATTGCATGTATATATATACTGTTAGTCTTAAATGCTTTAATCAGTCAGAGAACAAGGGCAGCAAACACTTGCTTCATCTAAAATCCACTGTAATGTACAATATAATCAAATTTGTCATTTAATGCCTCTGTCTAACTTTTTTTTTTCATGGAATCTAAATTTCAAAATTTTTAGTGGGGTTCATGCCCTTAATTCTTCTTGGACAGTCTGCCGATTCCGAGTACCTGGATTCCAGATTCCTACCTTCTTGGCTCCAGATTCCGACCTTCTGATTCTGAATTCCAACCCTTTTGATTCCGGATTCTGAACTCTTTGGATTCCGGATTCCAAATCAAATCTGGATTCTGGATTCCATCATTGTGGATTCTGGAATACAACAGTCAGATTTTGCTGGATTCCGGACTCCAGATTCTGTTATATGGGTTGACTTAATGTGATAACATCATCTTGAAATATATTTAATATAGTCTTTTCTGACACAATTTGGAAGAGGAGAATGAGCAGAAATGCTTTATGATTATACAGCATTTATGCATCACTCCTTTCACTAAATTTAATGTAAATTCCTGAAAATTTTTTTTTTCAAATTTGGCATTATGATGACGTCATAATGACGTCCTTTTGACGTAATTTACAATAAAGACATATCCAACTTATTTGTCGTGTGAACAACAATACTTGTGCCAAATCTGGTTTAAATTGGTTGAGTAGCTAGGGAGTTGTGTAGAGCAGCCAATTTAACATTTGTGACGTCACGATGGTGTCACTATGATGTTATGTGTCAACTAATTAACCACACCAATTGATTTATCTGAAGATCAACTTATCTTGTGCAGACCTTCCAACCTTTGCAACCCCAAAACCTTGAGATCTCAGAAATTAACTGGAAAAGCCTTGAGATAAGTAGGTCCCAAACCTTGAGGTTTATTAAGTGTTTGAAAACAAAAATTTCTACTGACAACACTTAATGCTAGCAATATTAGAAATGTTCAAACAGTCTTTTAGGACTAGTTGGGACGCTTTCCAAATCACTGCCTCGTTCGGCTATGTTGAACATGTGCTTTTTGTACTGCTTTTAACCTTTACAGTTACTTCATGTAAAAACGTCAAATTTGAAATCAAAACACAAAGTGAAAGATCTTTAGTGCTTAAAATGAGGCAGAAACGAAGATAAAGTAACTCAAGTTTGATTTTGGGTTGTATTTCATTAAGATTGTAGTTCTCTGAGGAATACCGTGAGATTTTGAAGTTAGACCGTGAGACCGCGAGATGGGATTTGAAACCGTGAGTCTCATGGCCAAACCGTGAGAGTTGGAAAGTCGGGATCATGCAATTAAAACTTAAATTTATTTGAATTTTAATGACTTAGACACTTTGTCCATTGTGAAGCCATAATGAAACACCTTAATTTGTTTTCTTTTTAAGACCAACAATTAGTGGTTCTTTATGATGACTGCACAGACACACAGCCAGGACATTGTCACTGAGGGATGCCAAGTTGAATTTGTCTGTAAATACTCATTATACAATGTAGGGTCTTAAGACCCCTGACTTTAACCATCAGTTTCAACTTTTATTTAAAAATATTAAATGTAAAAAAATAGTGTAGCTGTGCTGTGCGCTATAAATTTATTTTAGGCACAGTTAAATAAACAGACCTGTAGTGACATAAAATTAATGATCTTGCATAAAAAATTGGCTTCAGTGAAAAAAAAAATTGGAGATAATTTATAACTCCACCACCGTAACAGGGGTTGTGTCAGGTAAACTTTCAAATGATAGAGTTAGAGTGTGTTTACATGATAAGTACTAAATTGAGTTTGATCCGCAATAACAAACAAAATTTGGTGCCGTGCTTATACATGAGGTCAAACTTGTACTCGAATAAAGTGCAACTAAGTAGAGAGCCTGCAAAAAGACAGAAGAAAAACAAAGACAACAAGACTGTGCGTGGACTGACTGGGATGTGAGCTGGTCTCTTTCCAAACAATCTTGTCCCCAGAGCTGTTGTTCCTTCTTGCCACTGCCAAGAAACGTTTCCTGGCACTGGCTAGAAGGAATGTGCACTCTGCGAACAAGGTTGCCATCCAGAATGAACTTCAGTCTCTGTTTATATGTTATTGGGATAGGATCTCACACTTATATATTCCAGATCAAACCTCCATACGATATCAAGTAAAAACACTCTTACTGAATAAAAATGGTTAATAAATATATTGTATTTGTCCAGGATATTGGTTGAAAATGTTTTTATATACCAGACACATCACATAAAAAAACTTTGCCCTGGATAATGGAGAAAATAATTTTGAACTAATTAAAGTATGCTCATTTTTTCATTCCCAACAAATCCATGTTGAGCTACATGCAATAAATCACGATTAGTGGCTGAAACATTTTCACCTCATAAGACTTAAATTTAGCTATTATTATACAGATTAACTGTATCTTGTTTGAGGTTCTTGAAAATTTTTATTTCCCATTTCTAATTTAGAAAATAATTTTCAGCAGTGTGGTTCCCGAAACTAGTTCCATTGATGCAATTTCAAGTATGTGCATCCCCTTATTTAGTTACTCTGACACGGAACAGATCTTCAGAATTTGAGCCTTAACACTATACTACCTATCTAATGTATAGCCTGCGTGCAGACAGTTCCAGTTCAGTAAATATGCTAATTAAGACCATCTTTGAATCAGCGCGGGATTTTGTATTTTATATCATGCTTCATGGAACTGTTGTACTATATGTACTCAATTTTGACGGGCTATATTAGCCCTGTGATTTTAACGATCCACATTAGTGGCAAATTTAAAGTATTAAGTTTGAAGATGACGAGAAAAGCCAATCTAATTTGAGTACATATAACTGCTCTAGAACAAAAAATCCTGCACTGATTCATGGACGGATTTTAACAACAAAAGTGCGTCTGCGGTGCAGGCTACAATGATACTGTTACTGCAATAAAATTTCAATCTAAATTTTGCTAGTACAGTCTGGATAAAAAATTGTACTGACACACATCTAGTGTTTAATAGTTTTGCTGGTTTTAGACTCTACTTTGTTCATACTTAACAATAAAAACAACACAAATGTACAAGCACAACTGGAACATTTTATTTAAAAATCTGGAGCTTTCCTTCATTTACTGATAATCAGCTTTTGAGCACTATTTATTACAAATTTAAGTATAATTCTACAATAAAATAATTATTTTGCAGTTGTCTGAATAAAATGAAATACAGTATGTATCTTTAAAACTGTTAAACAATGATCAGTTTGTTCTGCAACTCGACTGTTGTAACAAGACATTGAATAATTTTGTTGCTAAATGGTTTAATACTTCAACAACTGTTGCAGGCCCTTGTCCTGCTAAAAACGATTTCATATAAAGTAAAATTGTCCTAACTTTTGAAACTGTTGATGAAACCTCATTAAATGACCATTAATTTTCTTTGTCTTTGCAAGTATAATCTAGAAATGTTTATGGTTTTGACTAATTCTGAAGTTTTTAATTTTTAAAAAAATCAAAATTTTTGGTTTTCAAAAATCTAGCATGTAAAGGGTTAAAACATGTATTAATATATGGTCCACCTCTGTGTATGTGGTGGAATAGGGATTGATGGCCATCTGATAAGTGATATAGCGAGATAAGATAGATGTAAAAGCAAGACATTTTCTAGCAATTTATGTCAGGTTATTGAATTTGTCATTAATTTACCATGACTACAGAACAACTACTAGAATAATAGTGGTAATTTTTATATTATAAAAATTTAATTGAAAATAAAGTGAAATATGAATAAATAATATATCATTTCTTGGAGTTACAGTACTATATTATTTGTCAAGACATGAAAACAAGAAAGTTGTTCTTTATGGAAGTTTGCAATTTCAGGGATCCCACAGGTCATTAAAAATCTTTGTTTTTTGCAGATTTAAGACCTTAAAAAGGAAATTTGCTATAATTTTAAAGGTCTTATAAGGCATTATATATGTAATGTGAATGAAAGTAATTTTTTCTTCCAGTCAAATCTTTCTGCATATCAGAAGCAGTTTTAACAGGATGTTTGCATCTCTCACACTTTTGACCACCACTGCATTTAAAAAAAACTCTGAATCCGTGAATTTGGTTAGAAAGTTAGAAAGAACTGACAATAACTAACAAAAAATTCCGAGTCACAGTCGGCAAACCCATTCCATTTGAGGAGCAATTTCTTTCTGAGAAAAAAGCTGTGTGAGATATATCCACCTTCGGATAATATGTAGCTGGAGGGATCTAGCAATTAAAGTGATGCCTAGATAACCAATGTTTATATCAATATTTGACTGAATTAATGTTCATGAGGTTGTTACAATCTAGCTGGTTAAGTTCTGCTAAAGACATACATTCAATCACTATTATTTTTTTATGAAGAAGCCAGACACATATTATGAGATATTTGGACTCTGTCTATAAATAAAAGATTAATATGCTATCACTTTCATTGCATTTACAAAGTTTGCCAAGACAGAATAATTCATTTTACTAGTGAAATATATTATTATAAACTAGTTAGTATAAAGTTCAATCAATTCCAGTTTTGATCCAGGTTTATCCCCGTAAATGGGGGTGGCCGAATTTACCCCACTCTGGCAGCAATCGCTTTAACTCCCACTCTCCATCTCACTCAATTCAATGCATCCTCCTCCTTCAAACCAACACTCTTGCACTCCTTCTCCACTTGCATTTTCCATGTCGTCCTCGCTTCCTCTTTCCCTTCACTTCAAACTCCAATGCTTTTTGCAAAACATGCCCATCATCCCTCCTTAACACTTCCCTGTGCCATCTCACTCCGTTCACTTTTGCCATCTGAACCACTGTTTCCTTTAATCCTAACATCTCCATTAGGTCCCCTGTACTCTTTTCCTCCATCAGTTTAAAGCATGAATATTTTAGAAATGTTATATGTTAACAAATATTGGAAACTAGTAGGAGACAGTGCTGGTTTTTAAGCATATTCCGAATCAATGGTCAATATCTTATGAAACTCACTTGATAATATTCTGCCACACCAGTATGGCCATCTCTATCAAAAATAAACAAAAATATAAAGCCTTGTCTATCCAAAGTTGTTATAGTAGACTGGTTAGGAAACCTGACAAGTTACAAGATAGATTATAATGTTTCTTTGTTTCATGTTCAGGGTTGTCACTAAGCAAATTGTCTAGCGTCTTGGTGTTTCATTTAAGCTGGTTAAAAATGGCTAAAAAACAGTTTGTTACCCTTTTCCGAGTGATGGATGGCCAAATCCAGCCGACAATTACCACTTTCTCAGCTGGAGAATTTCACCGGCAGCCAGTGCTTAGAGACAACCCTGTATGTTGTGTGCAAGGTCACCGTAAGGATCTTTTGTTTTACGTGCACATGATGCTTCATTAGTCTATTGGTTGCTTGCTTACATTTACATCTCAAAGCCTTTTGTTATTTGTACTCAGTCAACGTCATATTTCAATATAGAAAAGGAGAACAATAACATATAACAAAGAATCAAGTTTCCAAACCAGTCGACTCTAATAACTTTGGTCCATCGGAGTCAAATTACACACTAGTTGTTTTAAACTACTTTGCATGTTGTAGGACAAATAAAAATGTTTGTTCCCTGGGGCAGTAAGGGACTTTCGAGCAATAAGCTAGTTTATAAGCACATACTTTATTTACCTCCACATTGAAAATGATTATGTAGGGAAAGCAAAAAGCAGACATTTTTTGACTGGATCGTTGAGCATATGTAAAAAACTTGGTTCGGATCAAGATAACCCAAAGATATCTCCCCAAGATATCTTGCCCATGTGAACAGGCCCTAAGGAAATGATTTAGAAGTCCCTGTTACACTGCTTATCAAAGCTCCTTTCAGTGTTAAAGTAATTTATAAACAACATTTTGTTATTTCTTTATAATATTATGTAGCTCACAAGAGTGTTCAGCCACAATAAAGTAAACACAACTGGGAAAATAAAATATATAGTTTAAGGATTTTTAACTAACCAGTCTTGTAAACTTCTCTTAATTATACAAGGCTAAAACCTAATTTTACAAACAACCTACAAAAAACATTATGCATAAACATCCATGGTTGATATAATTCTACCCCTGCAAAGCGGGCAGACGCGAAGCCTCCAAGAGGATCGCTTGATAAGAATGTCTGCACATCTTCGGCACACACACAAGTGTTTGCATGGCATTATAAGGACACATTTACTTTGATCCTGACAAACAACACATAAGTTCTTCTCTTTTTCTTGAGCAAGTTTTCTTTTCAGTTCTTCAGTACTGTAAGAATTTGACTCATCCGGGTTTTTTGTTGTCATTGATGGCCCAGCTCTTTCACTTCTAAATGGAATTTCCTCATCTTCATCACCAAAGCTTTCAGTGTCGGATTGATTTTGTGACAACAAGGAGACGATTACTTGAATAAGTACTTCCATTTTTTCAAAGGAGAAACTAAGTAAATTAATATCGTAAACAAACCACACGCAAAACATAACAAAGACACTTGAAGACAAACTAATGACTGTCACTAGTCCCCCTGGGGTGTGTGAAGGTGTCACAACACAAAGGTGGTGTATACCAGTAAGAGTTTGTTTTAAAGTTATGGATAAACAGGTAAATCCTTTCATTGCAGTGTCATAAATTTCCAGCAATGATACAACAAATGACCAACCAATATAGTAAAAAACTGATAGTACTGCCTTTGTAGCTTTTTCAGTAGCATATAAAATAGCATGGACGACACTGTCACCAACAAATTTCACACTTTTGTATAAAGATGTAACCAGATACCGCACACCATTTTGTAGATACTTTCCAAGATTTATCATTTCATCACAAACCTTTGTGATAAAATTCCAAATACCTGAAAAAGCCCAGTAAATATAAGAACACAGCGAAAGAAAAACGTTTATCACCAACTCAACGAAAAAAACAACTGTGTTTATAATCGTCATTAGCAGAAGCTCAACGATTGCCCTGATCGTGCTCACTGTTGTCATCAGTGCTGAGCCAGGAACAGACACCATGTATGTAACACTATCATAAGATTTGTGTAAGGCAACTCCAGTGGTGTCGTATGTTCTTGTCACTCCATGACTCGCAAAATTGAACAGGCTCGCTATCGATCGTACCAAGTCGTGTAATGTCGTAAGAAGGGTTTTTAAAGCTGATGAAATAAGCCTCCATAATGACTCCAGACAATAGTTCAGGAAGTCTATTGTTGCTTGGATGAAGCTCTGAAACGACGCAAAGCATGAAGACACAAGGTTATAGTTTACTTCAAGTATAGCTTGCAAGAACTTACCCAAGAACTCAAAAAAGTTTGCAAGCTGACATACTCCTGAGAAAGTATTCGTGATTACTTGGCAAAAGGTAATAATAGTTGTGTCCAACACAAAATACACTGCCTTTCCGATTTCACAACTGACACTTGCAAAGTAGCCAATTATCTCGAATGCAAAAGGCAAATAATCTGAAAGCCAATTCGTCCATGGAAATAGCTTGCAGTCTTGTCTGGCTGTGGTCGCGATTTTTGTAGCGCGTTGATGGTCAACATCACTTCGTGAATCTGGGACTGATCTAAGAATTACTAAGAGAATAAACGCAGTTGTCTTTACACTATGCATTTCAAAACTTAACCATTCCAGTTTGCTTTGGGAAGCAGACAATTCATTGTACAGACAACAGCTGAAAACGGTAACTTTTCGAATTTTCAAATTGGTTTAAAATTATATGCATTGAGCCTGCGATGTTCTGGAAGAATTTTTCTATGAGCCTGCGATCACCGGATTTTTGAAAACGAGGCATAACAGCCAGCAAAGCAAAACAAAGCATCGTAACATTTGCCACGACTTGTAAGTGATCTTTACACAGTCATATGGAAGGTATTGCAACGAAAACATTATCTAAATAATGGCTGAAATAGCAGTTGTTAGATTTTCTTTAAAGTTAGTTTGGGGTTTGATTGCAAATCGCGCTATTACAAAACTGGAACATGGTGATGTTGCTGACGAAAAACTTCGCCAGCTTTTGCTGAGCGAGTTTAGAAAACTTCATGAACAGTTAAACGCTCTAAGGCGAAAGGAGCTTGTTGCTGCTGCGTCTTTCATGGAGAATGGTTATGAATTGTTAAAAGGAGATGTTGAAGAAGCACTTAAGGAGTTCAACAAAGCACGCGATGCGGCCCAAATGGCCTTTGGTGTCGTACCAGAAGACCTCGATAAGGTATTGGCAACAAAGATTATGGTCGCATCGGCAATACATGAATTCGCGGCAAAACCAAGTACTGCCGAATCACTATGTTTAAAGTATGTGGCAAGGTTAAATGGCCTACCAGAGGTCGCCAGTGCATGTGCTGTTACTCTTGGCTACAAGTTTGGAAGTAAATTGAGAATGATGACGGGCTCTTCCAGTCGACAAGAGCTTCTAAGAGGCGTGGCAGAAGTCAATAGAAGTGTGTGGCAGCTCGTTCGTAAGTATGATGAAAATGGCAAGTGGATGACGACACCTTGGCCTGCAATTCAGTGCGGGGAACATCGTATTAACCCTTTGACAAGCCTCATTCTTTTTCGTCATACGTGCGAAATCGCTTCTTTGCCAGATAATTTCGATACTGCCCTTTGTATGGTTGAAACTGATGAAAAACTGTTTTTTGTAAATTCCTCCTCTTGTGAAAATGAAGAAGACAAGCTTCTGAAGTTTTCTATCAAGGTATTAAATCTTGAAACAAAGAAAGTTTCAGAGCTTGTGGGCCACACAGGAATGGTGTTGTCTCTTACAGTAACTGACAACTTTGTGCTATCAGGATCTTTTGATAAGAATGTCCTTGTATGGGATAGCAAAACGTTGAAGTGCAAGCACATTCTTTCTGGTCATGAAGGATCCGTAAGAGTCGTGGCTGCTAATGCAAAGTATTTATTTTCTGGCTCAGCTGATGCAACAATTCGGGTATGGGACAAAGAATCATTTGAGCTTTGCCAGATTCTGAAAGGACACTCAATGCCAGTTTCAGCTTTAGCAGTGAATAATAGGTTCATTTTTTCAGTCGCTGTCAATGAAGGTATTAAAATCTGGGACTTGAGAGGGTGGTCGTGTTTGCAGGATATTGCAATTACCCAAGGTTCCAGTATGTCAGCTGTGCATTTTGTTCGCAACTTGGCTTTGGTGCATTTGGGCTGCAGCATCTCTATTGTTAATCTTGGTAATTTGAAGCAAGTTGGTACCTTGACAGATGTGGGTAACATTTCCGAGATAGTTGGGTCAATGCTTTACACTAGTAATGGAACAACACTAAAGTGTTTTAATGTTGAAAAAATGAAAAGTACAAGTACAAAGTGTTTCAAGGATGAACAAGAAGTTGTATGTATTGACTGCATGTGTTCTTCCAACAAAACAGGATATTTGTATTTAGCTTGTACCATTACAGACAGAAGAGGGAAGAGAAATGTTATTTTGAGACTATAAATTTTGATTAATGACTCGCTCATTAGTTATTTGATATACTGTAAAAACCACGTTAAGGTAGGTCAAACCAGTTCAGTGTTTTCAAACCTAGCCGTCGGCCGTCGCATCTGACGGCAACTTTTCCATTTGCAATGCCTATTTTCCCTTACGCATATTTTCCGTGCATGTTTATTTCCCGTATTATTAAACACCTGTATCATCATTATTTTGCTCTTTCAAAATTGCTGTTACTTTCTTGTTTGAACGAAAGAAGTACAATGTTTTGGATGGAGTTATTAGAACCTAATAAAAATGTCAATGTTTTTTGGTATCTGAAATACCATTTTGCATCTCAAACTGCTGGAGAAACTGAATGCGTTACCAAGAGTCTAGAAATTCAAAATTTTCCGGGGGAGCATCCTCCCCTGCCCTTTGGGACTTGCAATCCTACTCAACAAAATGCAACCTCTACTTTCAAAGATTGTGAAAACACTGCAGTTTTAACATGTTTAAGAAACCTTATTATTAGAAGGATTGACACTACAACATTTTATCATTTGACAGCAATGTTTCAATAGCATGATATCAAATATTTATTACTCTGCACGAGGGCAGACTCAAAAAATGCATCGAGTTTCTTATTTTATTTATTTTTTGTTAGTTTTCGTCGGGTCACGTTTGTGCAACCTCGTACCCAGGCCTATTTCACTGCTGATGATGTCATAGC
>JAOBAY020063806.1:0-12550 GCA_025331085.2 Zoanthus sociatus
ATCTGTGAAAAATCTCCTTGAGCATTAGGCTTGATTTTACACACTCGACCTACAACCCCCCATCCAAGCAATGTCTTCTGAGCATAGGGTTCATCTTCACCTCCGGCGCATATCTCTCTAGGACGGATAGCTCTAGGGCAGTTACTTCCTATCAATAGGGATATTTCCGTATCGGCCTGATAGGGAACAAGCTCATCAGCCACTTCTCTAAGATGCATAAATTTCTGGATTACTTCACGTTTTGCAATTTGGGATGAACTCACTGGCATCTTTTCTCTTGTGTACAGAGTAGGCAGTTTGATAATATGTTCCTTATTGTAATCAAGAATTTCAATGTCATTAATCTTGCTACTATTACCAACCACATCAGATTCTTGCACAGTTGTAAGACTTAACTTTGTGGGATGCCCCTTCACATGCAAACGATTGCACAGTCCATGGGATATAAAACTAACATTCGACTGATCATCAAGAATAGCATACTGAAGGAATTCATTGGAAGGGTCACTGGCTGATCGCACCCAAACTGGTACAATCATACTATTGCTGATACCGCAACTTTGTTTATTACCACAGACATTAGTGTAATTACTCGTAGCCATTGGATCTTGATGAAGACAAGTAAGGTGTTCTTCCCCACAGTGTTTACAACATGGTCTGTTCTTACAATCCTTGATTTGATGGTTGCCTTTGGCACAACCAAGACAAAATCTTTTGCGAAAGAAAAAGTTCTTTCTAACTGAAAGAGGTTTATCCTGGAAAGTTTTACAACAATCGAGTGAATGTTCTTTATTACAAAATGAACATCCATTGGGTTTAACATCCACACTTGAATCAGACTTAACTATTTTGTCAGTTTTGATCAATTGATTAACATTTTCTTTCCTTTGGTCCTTTCCAGTGGTGAGATGAACTTGGTTCATGGACTGCTTTTGGTGATGTTTATTTCGGGCTGTGACAATTTTGTCGAGGAAGCCTGAAAACTCTCTCAGGCCTCCTGAGTCTCTTGGGCTCAACTTAGGCCATTTCTCCAGCTTCTTTACGAATGCTGAACTCACTATGTTTGGGTTACCATACCTCTCTTGAAGGACAGCCTTGGCCTTAACATAAGCATCCTCAGTTCCTATTAAAAAGTAGTGTTCGACTACTTGTTTGGGACTTCCTGCAACATCTTGATTCAACAGATTCAACTTAGTATCTGCATCCATTTCTCGTGAATTAACGAGGGCTTTAAAGGCACTGTTCCAGACTGGGTACTCCAAAGGATCACCACTGAACACTGGAATCTTTACAGCTGGTAAACGAAAAGGGCTATTTGTAGTCTTGCTGCTGTTATTCTGACTAACATTAGCTAAGGCAATCTTTTCACTACTTTCTATGAGCTTAGTGACACAATGTTCTAAGGAATTTGCAACTTTCTCTAGTCCATATTTTGCTGGTATACAGGGTGACAGCTACTCTTTGTTGTTTGTAACAAATGATTTACATTTGGTTAAATCAGACTTCAAACCCAAAGAATGAACAGGACGAATTGTGTCCATCTGAGGTGATTTCAAGAATTTTTGAGCACCCATTGCTTCACTTGACACAGATGCTTCACAAGGTGCAAAGAGTGGTGTACTGTACTGTGCAGGCACCATTGCTCTATGACTAGTAAATTCTCCTGAGTCACTGTTACTAACAGGGTTGCTAAGGTTACCACCTACTTGAGGTATCCTTGGACTCACTTAAGATGATACAACTTGTTCACTTGAACTAACTGGTGAAAAGTCAAGCAGGGATTTACTTTGATTAGCTTGAGACAATAAATATTGTTCACTTGAACGAACTGCAGCAGAGTAAACCAGGATTATGCTTTGCCTAACTTGAGACAATACAGTTTGTTCACTTGAACTAACTGGTGAAACGTCAACCAGGGATTTACTTTGACTAACTTGAGACAAAAATTGTTCACTTGAACTAACTGCAGTAGAGCAAATTGGAGATATACCTTGAGTAACTTGAGACAGCGAAGGTTGTTCACTTGAACTAACTTCAGTGGAATTGATTGGAGATAAATTTTGACTAACTTGAGACAATAAAGGTTGTTTACTTGAACTAACATGGTTGTAATAATCCATGCTTGAAACAACAGTATTTGGAATAATTTGTGATGCTAATTTTGAATTAGCAACTGGTTGAGTGAATGGACTAGGTACATAAGTTGGACTTGCTTGAACATCAAATGCACCAGGGGAATGAGTGGAGTTAATATCATGATGTCGATGTTGGCTTGAATTTAACTTTGATACGGTATAATAAGCTGGACTGATAACAGTAGTTGTAGTCGTTTTAGTAGTATACAAACCGGTACTAGCTTGCACAGTCCTATCTTCTGGTAACAGGTCACCATTAAATGTTGGTGGAATAGAACACTGTGAACTCTCTGCAGTGCATATTAGGGAATCAGCTGTTTTGTGATCAGCTGCAAGTGAGTTAAAATACCTCCTCACAGATTCAGTGAGGCTTTCTCTAGACAGTTCAGACAAACACCTTTCATGTACATTATGACCTAACTCACTGCAAACATTGAGCTGTGCTTGGTGTTGTGCTAGTTCCTTTTTAGTCTAAGATTTTCCTCCTTTTGTTCCTGTTTCAATTTTTCACGTGTAAGCCTTTGTTTTTCATTCAAAAGGCTAATTCAATTTTTAGAGCTGCCTCCTTCTGTTGGAGCATTATCTTATTAGAATTAGATTTGCTGCTGTACCGGGATGACTTTCCCGAGCCATTTGAAGTTTGAGATCTATAGTCAGACTTAGTACTCTGCAAATGTAATTGTTCAACCTGATTTCATTTTTAATCTCTTCTTGAGAATTATTCACTCCACCGTCCCTTGATCCCATAATATATTTACTTTGTTTAGGTCATCCCCAGAAAATAGTTGAACCATAGAGTGGTATGTGTCAGATAAATCCATATACAAAACTTGTATTCTACTGAGTTCTTGTTTGCACTTAGAAACATCATAGCATTGACCTCTCAACATAAGAACATGTTTTAACTGTTTAAACAGCTCTGATTTCTCGGATTGAAAATTTTTTAATTTTAAATGTAACTGGTAATCACGCCCTTTAGATGTTAGTTTTCTTTGACGAGCCTTAGACATGCCCATATTGGACTCAATTGCATCCACACAAAACTCCTCGTGTGCCTCATCGATCATCGCGAAAATATGTCGGCATTACCACACAACTTGTGACAACTTGACAAAGATACTTTACAAAGAACTTTCTTTAGCTGTATGTTATCGCTGCACGCGAAGAAACCGAAAACAAAATGGCAGCGCCCATCACTAAGTCGTTTAAAATGTCTTGCAATTGTCTTCTTATTCATTACTGACTTTTATTCCATGTCTTGTTATTTTGGCTGCCATCGGGGACACAACCCCGATGGAGTTTCGGGAATCTCACTCTTGCACAAAATCAACAATTTATTTCATATAAACAAACAATTCTATATAAAATAGTCTTCATGATAACAAGACAGTGAAACTCAAGTTAAACCTTGTAACCGCTCGATATAAGCACCACAGGAAGCCCATAAACTCACACGGGAGATCCGCAGCGACAGTCAGCTTAAAGAATCTGTCAGTTTTATCAGATGAAACTGCAAAAAAAGTTAAGAAGCAGGTAATTAGTAATAATGAATATACTTAAAGTGCCTCAAATAAATAACCTCAACCTTTCTTAAAACAAATCTGGTCGGTGGTGATGGTATTATTGGGGGTGAGAGGTCTTCACAACTTAATGGCATACGTAAGCAAACTTACTTGAAAGTCCTGTTTATAGACTTTTGAAAAATACTAATATTACTGTCACAGAGTGTGCAACTTAATAGAGCCTTTAAAAGGTATTGTTGTGTAACTATAACTTTAAGTAGCACTTTAAATTGCTCTACATATACTGTTGTTAAGGGCCTTTCACCCTGATAACATCAACAGCATCACCATTTGTTACTAGTCTTGTATAAGCCGTATCAGTCTCGTATTTGGAGACATTCCAGATTTGCTTTAAGATATGTTGAAATTAATTATTTGGGACATTATCATTTTTTACATAGCCAGCTTATTCTATTCTTCGTTCAGAACTCCAGTTAAAGCATGGCAAAATTGATTTTTTTGATACTGACCATCCATTTTCTCTGATGAAATCCACAGACGAAAAAGTTATATTCTACTTCTCAAAATACATATCAAAATGCATCAGTTAAAGAACACAAAAACTCTCAGAAATATAATCCATTAGATATTCCATTTCTATCAGTAGATATTACGAGATAAACAACACGTATGTGATTTTATAAAAAAAAAAGCAGTGATTAGTATAATTTAGACGCTCAATATGAATAAATACATCTACTGTTTTTTTTTTCAACTTTTTAATAATATTGTTCTTGTTTTTTGAACAAAATGTAAAAATGCTTTCAATGATTATTAGTCATTAGGATAATTTCATTTATGAAAATTGTTGTAACTTGATTAACATGTATGTAAATTATAACTTTAGCAATACCTGTAAGGGTACAAGTCATGCCAATAAAGTTTATTCCACACACTCAACTTATGTATTTATTTTGTTAACATTTATTAGGTTGCAATTGTTAAGCGAGTTAAAAAGAGACAAGTTGCTAAGTTTGTGTCTAAGAACAGTTTGCTAACAAGAACACATCCACCAAGGGCCAGCAAAACAGGAAAGAAGTATCCTGACATTGGAAAAGTAATTGAAGAATTTGCACGTGAAAGAAGAGTTGGTGCTGACTCCTGGAGACGAACTAGACTTCTGACATTTAGTGGCAATGTCAAAGCATGACCAAAAGTTACATATCGAACAATAAAACAACACCTTGAAACAACTTACGGAGTAAAATTTAGTTATGGAACAGTTGTTCAACTTTGTTGTGCACATAACAAGCGCAAACTGTCAAGCAAAAGGTATAGGGCGGCAGCAAAAATACTATCACCCAGAACTCGAAAAGGCTTCAATCTTAAACAAAGTGTTGATGCAAAATGGAGTTGCTCTATGTACAAAATCTTAAATCATATTCAACTTAAAGGAGACACTGATAAAGTTATAATAAATCGTGATGATGCAGCTGGGTTTAGGTTAGACAGAACCTATACCCATAAGCAGCATCCAATACTGCAGGACAAGGCTAGGCCTGAGGTGACTACAAGAACTGACTTTGTTAATAAGCACACCACAGTACTTCAAACTACATCCTACCTTTTTATGGCTACAGAAAATTCACCAAATCATTGTGTTGGAGTGGTTAGACTACAAAACATAATTCCAAAAAACCCAGCCCAGTATGCAGCAGATTTAGTAAAGCTCTCAAAATTTGAAGAGACAAAGCCAATTTTACAAGGAAAACAAATTGACTGCATAAGAGTAGATGGCTTAGTTGACGAGGGACCGTTACACTTCGAGGTACAGTTTAACTGGACAGAGCGCCACTTACAAGAAAGTAAATTATGCACTGTCGTGACAGCTAGATTCAGTGGTGGAGGCTACCTAAACAAAGTTGAGCTTCAAAATGGCTGTCTGGCCCTTGGACACTCTAATGTACTCATCCCATCAACAATACTCGTCTCCAACCTAAATGGAGACAAAACTACTAATCAAGAAAAATTAAAACAAAATTTGGACACTGCTGTGGATGCATATATAAATCGTGTGTCAGGATCGCCATGCTTTGGAACACAGATTTCACTTGTTAAAGGAGCAAATGAGGAGGAAAGCAGTTGTTATCACAAACGTCGACCCAACCTGTTAATATTTTTGACAGGCTCTAAGAAGGCACTTGAAGATCTACTTGTGTCTTGCCCAGAGGATTTTAATTACCTCACAAAGATCTGGGAGTTACGTAATAGACTCATGGTCAAAGACTTACCAGCAAACCATATCTTCATGTTGTTACCTTGCTATGATAATACATGTCCTCATCCTGTATGCAGCAAAGGAAAACTAACCAAAGAACACATCTGGTTTCCAGGTGGTCCACCTCTGTCAATTTTACCTGTACCAATTCCAAACCCAGAATATCCTTGAGGACGGCAGTATACCAAGTGTACTGGCTTTTGCAATGGACATTATTTGGATCCACAAAAACACGTTGATTTTATAACCAAGAATGGAAGTGATTTATGTCAGATAAGGCCACCAAAAGCTGTTATTAAGGATTATGTAAAGACCATACATGAAAAAGAACAACGTGATATTGAGTGCCTTGCCAAACAATGTCTACTTTCATTAAAAGATACTTCACTGTGTGCTGAGCATGAATTTGAAAAAGTTGAAATATCAAGAGCTGCAAAGAAAAGAAAGGATGAAAACAAAAAGAAAAACAAGTGTAGGAAAAAGGATGTTTACTGTATTTGCAGAGGATCTGATGATGGAAGTCTAATGATACAATGCGATGGCTGTCAAGAGTGGTTTCATTGCAATTGTATAGCAGTCACAGAAGAAGATGTAGACCAGATGGAAGAATACTACTGTGCTAATTGTTTGAAAGACTACCTACAGTAACCATAGCAGTGAATGGCTGTCCATTGTAACATATGATATGTTGATTTAGGACATGATTTTAATTTAAGAAACGTTACAAAGATATAGTGAACTATGTATTTAATTGCTTTCTTTGGTATTGTTTACATCATGACTATCATGCTCCAGGTATTCTTAATCTGAAGTACTTGAACAACATTCTGTATGGCCAAGGTTGATATTAGGGAGCTTAAACATCAAAAACGGTTATTTAGACAAAAGCGGGATTAAAATAATTTTGTGTTATATATATCGTTTCTTTTGCATGTTTTATTGTTTAGACCAAGGATTTTGAAAATAATGAATCTGAAGACCAATTTTATGCCAGAAAGAGAATAAAGCATACAGTGAATTTAGTTTTACTCGTCACCCGTAGACTGAGAAATCTGTAGTTTTAACGTTTCAAGTTGTAAAGATATAGGCCAGGCACGTTTTGCCATACCCGATGCTTTGAGATTCCTATTATGTTATTTTTCAATGTTGCATTTAAGACATATTTACACAGGAAACCTCATTTGAGATACCCTCTTGGTTTGCTCTTAAGCTGTGACGCACGAAACTCAGCATGGAAAACGAGGCTGGATAATAAAGAGCCATTTATGTGTCGTTAATGGTTATACAACGTGATGAAAATCACTCATATTTTATGTAGCAGTTAATCTGACACGTCTAATGACGTTTTAGGTTGATCACGTGACCATCTTAACTTGGAATGGAGGCTTGGTTAAACAATATTTAAAGAAAATAAGTTGGAATGACATTCAGGATGGAACGTATTCCATCCTTTACTGTTAATATTGAGTTATGCTGTTTTTATTATTATTGTTTATTAGTTATTCTATTGTAAAAGACGTATTGTGAAATCGGCTTCTTCAATAAAGATTGACTATTATTATCATTATTATTATTATTATTATTCATTATGTCCCTGAGGCCTTATTTAATCATGTTTGTTTTATCCTATTAATCTTAGATTAGTATTTGATAATGTTTATTCAAGTTAAATTGTAAATATTAACTTAATTTAATCTGCAGGTTGCTGCGCCTTTATTTAATAATAATAATAATAATAATAATAATAATAATTATAATTATAATAATAATAATAAAAATGATAATAATAATAATAGTAGTAGTAATAAAAATAATAGAATATTGGCATTTTAACTGAACAAGTTGTTGTTCTTTTTAATCCGCAGGCTTTTGTTGAGTCTAACCCAAATCTCAAATGGTGTCCTGCGCCACGATGCGGTCGAGCAGTTCGTCTTCCTCCTGATTCGTCGCCATCCCTGGATGTCGCAAAAAAGCATGGGGAAACATCTCCTTTGATTGTGGACTGTGGGAATGGGCATTACTTCTGTTGGTCAGAGTTGTTACCTTTTTTTTAGGCAATGTTAAATAAACTTACAATCTCACTTCATGTCGACCAAATGATGAACAGCAACATCATGTTTCTTATTTCTATCAGTTAATAGAATTACAATTACTTTGTAAACTAAACAAAAATGTCTTAACGGTTTGCTAGAATAGATAAAGTTCTAGATATTCAACTATGTGAAATTACATTTTAAGGCGTTTTGTTTATGAATGATAAAATACATTATACACCACACCTACATCATACTTACATTATACTTACATTATATTTACAATACACTTACATTATACTTACATTACTATTACACTAAACTTACATCATACTTACACTATACTTCCATTATACTTACACTACACTTACATAATACATTACACTTACACTATACTCACACTACATACTTACACTACACTTACACCATACTTGCACTATACTTACATTATACTTACACTAAACTTACATAATACTTACATTATACTTACACTAAATTTACATAATACTTATATTATAGTTACTCTACACTTACATCATAATTACACAACACTTACATCATACTTAGACTATACTTACATCATACTTACATTATACAACATACACTACACTTACATCATACATACACTTTACTTACGCTACACTTACATGATACTTACATTACACTTACACTGTAGTTACACTACACTTACATCATACTTTCAATGAAACACATTAAGGACGTATAGCAGCCAAAACAGTGCAATGCTATCAAATGCATTCCAACGTTGAGCATTACAATGCATGTCTAATATTGATAAAAAATCTTGCAAAAGTCCGTGATCTATAGTTATTTGTATACGTAAAAAGGCAGGAATACATATTCTGTCATTTGTAATTGCCTGCTGTATTTGTTCACACCTATCACAGGAATTGTCTGAATGATGCCCACGAACCTTGTAGTTGTGAACAGTGGCAAAAATGGCTGAATAAAATTGCTGAGATGCTTCCCAAACTCCCGGCAAGAGAACGTAAGACACGCGTCTTTGTAGTGTTTGCACATGGCATTGAGTTACTACGTGCACTTTGCTAACGATCGAATTATGATTTCCTGGAGTTACACAGATTGCAAACTCTCGAATTATTGATTCCTTACACTCCTATGACGCTAACTAAAACATTTCAACCAAGGGATAGATTGTGACAAAACCAATTTGTTTCCAGAAACTAGTCAATTGCTTGATGAAAAATTGTTTCTGGTGTGGCGTTAATCTTTCGATCGCTTTCATTTTTTTACTTAGATTTGCTTTGTGATTTAGAGCCATCTTCTGAGGCCAGCAAGGAAGATTATGCCTCTTCCAAGCCTTTTTTGAACGTTTTTCGACAAAATTCTCTACTCTCATGTCCTTTACGACTAGTTTAGGGACACATTTTGGCACGTGTGCCCCCCTCTGAACTAAACAACACAACCTGGTTTTGCAACCCTGCAGCCTTAACTTGTCTGAAAACGTTTTCTTGTGTCAATTGAATTCCATTCAGATCTATCCGAATGTCCGGAGACAGAAGTAGTTGCTAACACATTGTGGCTCGTAACCAACTCCAAACCGTGCCCAAATTGCAAGTAAGTCAACTATTTTATTTAACTACGATGACAGTTATGAAAAATATCTCTCCATTTGTTGGTTTGTTTTTTCATTTTGAGATAAATAATAAATTTTCTTGCTCGATTTGAGCGAGTTTTGCGAACGGAAAAAGATAAAAGTGGTAAGCAGGTTTTCTTAAGTTCTTAAGTTTGGGATCAGCTGTTTTATTGTGTCAGCCAATGAAAAGAGAAAATCTCAGGAGAACTAGTACAATAAAAGGTTTTCCAGTTCATTAGCCATCTAATCACACAAAGTAGAGAAAAGTAGAAGAAAGTAGAAATAGAATTAAGAACAGAAATAGAGTGAATTAGAGCAACAAGAAATTGGTAAAATTATGCATAAATGTGACATTGGTGATACTGAAGATGGGGATGTCAACCAAACCATTGTTTCTGTTCAACACAGGTCACCGATAGAAAAGAATGAGGGATGTAATCACGTCAAGTGTACAAAAGTAAGAACAAAGCTAAAACCATGTTTACAAAAATGTTTTAATATCTAACAAATTTCTGTTTCTATTGCTTTGCTCTTTTGTAGTCAGCCTTATTTTTATCTTTAATTCAAATATTTAATAATTGCTAAGTATTTTAAATCAAACCACGGTTTATTTCTACTCTATGGTAGTTTTGAGTTTTTTTCTTATTTTGTTAGTTTTAATACTAGTACTATAGAGTATTATTAAGTAATATTATTGATGGAAAGGCTAGTTTTAAGTTTCCCATGATTTTATGTAATATGGAAAATGTTTTCTTTTATGCCAATGAAGACATACTGTTATTATTTTTGTATCATTATTATTGCTATATTTGTTGTTGTTTATGCCACTCGAGCCTATAAAACGTTTTCGAAGATGTTCTCTTTTCTCAGTATACAACTGAGGAAGAAGAGCATCACCAAAACGATTTTTTTTTTATTTTAAAACTTTTTTAAGTTTTTTAAATTTGAATGGCACAAACAAAATAATAGCAATAATAATAATAATAATAATAATAATAGACAATGAAAATAATCATTTCGTTAACGTAATAAACAACATTGCGCGTAAAACGCAATAACGCGAGAGCACGAGAAAGTGTCGTGGAAAAAACAATTCGAATCCGAGTTTCCTCGTGGCTTTTCGAGTGTTCTGTTACGTCATAGCGTTTTCTAATACTTTTTGAGAAATACAAGCGATGCTGTTTTATTCAATTTAGAGAGTTGTCTTATCCCACAAAAAATGTATTTAGTCTACTTCGACGTGTTGCTGTATAAATTGAAAAACTAGAATTTGATTTCTGATTTGCAAACGAATCGACAAAACGGCATAGCAAAATTATTTCAGAGGTTAGATATAGTTTCTGTCATCAAATTTTTGAAAAGATGAGTTATAAAACCTAGTTCTACACATTGTTTTTTCTATCGTCAACTGGTTCCTTTCTGTTTCTGTCCAACAGTGCAAGTACGAGTTCTGCTGGGTCTGTCTGGAACTATGGAAGCTCCATAGCTCAGCGACTGGAGGCTACTTTAAGTGAGTTAATGAGATTTGGTCTTTAATCCTGTTGCTAATCTGTACATCGTCCCTAATTTAATAGTAAGTTACTGCGCGATATCTACTGAGTCCTACAATCTAACAATGTGTTAACATTTTAGCTTTGTTAAGCGGTTTAAATTTATTAACTGGCTATTTTTAAGCTTCTAAAGTAGTTATCAATCATTACTTAAATTGTCGAGAACGCATCTTAATTTGGTTTCGCAGGCGCGAGAAATCGAGAATTTTTGTGAAGACTGCATAGTGGCCACCCCTCTAGGTTTTTTCAGGGGCTTTGGGCCTCGTTTTCGTGTACATCAACTACGTCATTTTGCATGTGCTCCTTGGTTCCTCTTTGGCTACCTGTATGTTTGTCGGTTCGGACACGTATTGAACAGTCTAATGCTTAAGAAATAAATTTTTCCAACTATTTTAATAATAAATTGTATTACAAAAACAGAACAAATGCATTATAGGCAATTTTAAGTTAAAAAAAGAAAAAGAAAAAAAAAAAAGAAAAAGAAAAAAGCAACTGAAATAAAAAAAGAATTGGGAACAGGCGTCGATCTGGATCCGTTCACACGAAAGTCAAAGTTCTTGCATCTAGCCACGCTGGATACCTGATAGAACACATCCTCTAATCTTTGAATACTACTAGTAATTACCCATATATATTTTCACTGGTGAATACATTAAAAAGTTATATACCAAATGTCCTGGATGCTCGTGTGTATCCTAAAAAAAATATCTGCCAGTTTCTTATCGCTTCTTTCTGCAAAAAGATTACGACAGACGGTTAAAGTGTTATGTAACTTTTTGTGCACGTTCATGTGATGAAATTGCTCTATAGCATTTTTTCCGCGCCTTCATTTCCTGGAGAAAACCAAAAAGGCATGTATAAATTTCTTAAATTTGTTTAGAATGTATGCATTCTATGTTTAGAAAAAGATTCTAAACGATCGAAGAGAAAACGCTGATTTCCGCCGGCCAAGTGGATTTACTGCGTTTTGCTAATAGTTTTTGGTAGACTATTGCAAATTTTAAGGTTTTTGTTGATCTATAGTAAAAATCATTGATATTTTGTTTAAGGTGGCGCACTTTCTTGGACCAGATTGGCTAGTAATGTGTGCTTTGAAACCCGTAACAACCGCTTCGGTTCGCTCCGTTACTATGGCAAGAATCACCTTGTTAGCGCTCTAAGACTGGTGCACAAGGGAGGGCTTGTTAAATGCTGGAATGGAAACCCAGGCTATAGTCGATGGGGATGTCGCGGCTTACGCATCGCGGGTAAAACCCATCTTTTGAACGTGGTTATAACGGACCAAATGAACCATTTGATTTTCCCTAAGAAAGAGTCCATTGTGCAGACGGCTGGCCTGTGGTACATTCTACCCGGAGTTCATGAGCTCAGCTCCAGAGAACTTGTCTTCACCAACTTCGCTACGCCATTCTACCTTCAGAAGTACATGTACCT
>JAOBAY020063817.1:0-12550 GCA_025331085.2 Zoanthus sociatus
CACATGAGCTCAATACGCATCAATTCTTCGCGGCGAAAATAGCGCCGCGCTGTTTTCGCCTAGTGTGCGGCTTGCTTAATGGAAGATTTAAAGAGCCCATAACCTTAATTTTTATATTTCTTTATCAAAAAGAACATATTTAAAAGGACATCCCCAAGAAAAATGTTTGATTCGAACAAAATGCGAAGTTTTAAAATCAATGCCTGAAGATTATTGTCTCTCTTTGTCCTCGAGGTCAAATCAGTCAATAGAGGAAGTTCCTACAAAAGTACCCTTACGTTTTGAATGCGGAGTTAGCTAAACTTAAATGCGAGTCTTCCATCCTGTCAAGGATCAGCAGCGCACACCTTGTGTGTCCCTAAATCGATAATAAAGATAAGTTAGAACTCGCCTGTTTTCTATTGCCAGCAATTTTTACATAAATAATGATTGATACCTAATCTAGAGTGGAAAATACATTTATTAATATTTACATATGAATAATTATATTATGTAGAGCATGCGACACAATGAATAGTACGTTTCACACATACTAATTTCGTGAGTTTGTTGCGAGATCAGCATCACTAGCTGCAACAAAAATCATTAAAACGTGACAACGCAAATTTAGTAAAAGAGCAAAGCAAGACCTATAAAACTTTAAATGAATGCCATAAATAATGGTTTACCGCAACTGTACCGTCACACGTGAAATTGTTAATAACCAGCAGTTAGGAAGAAAGAACGAACCTGAAGACACGCCAAATGAAGTGCGGTATTTTTTTCATTGTCGAGGATCGAAATATCTGCTTTGGCTTCACATAAAAGAAACTCTGAAAAGAAAAATCAGTAAAAAATAAAAATACAGACGCAAGCTAAATAAAAAAAAAAGTCATGCTATAAATAGAAAAATTAAAAAAAAACACTGGCTGTGGACGTTAGTCCCTCGTTGGAGTGGAAAAGTTACCCTATTTTTGGAAGGGAGCAGTCGTTCAATGTACAGAATTTACAAAATCAATAACTGTTATGTCATTGCCACAAAGCGCTGGCTTCTACTTTTACTACGACTCGGTGCTCAAACGTCCATTTTACTAATAAACCAAAGTTTATTTCTCACGAACCTACAGCTCCTATGTGACCGTTTTCAACTGCCACCATGAGCGGCGTTTTCCCTAGATCATCCGTGACGTTTACATCTCCTCCTCGTGCTAACAACATCTGGAGGCAGTCTACTTGATCGTTAAATGCAGCAGCGTGCATCGGCGTCCTAGAAAAAAATAGCATGTGAAAAAGGCGCCCTCAATTTGTAAAGCGTTTACCGGACGCAAAAGTTTAGCTGTGGGTTGCTTGCGATAAATAAATAAAATAAAATAAATAAATAAATAAATAAACAAATAAATAAATAAATAAATAAATAAATAAATAAATAAATAAATTCATTAAATTTTATATAGCGTACTTATACCATATAAATATTCAAATGCGCTGACAGTTAAGAGACCTAGATCGTCCGCTACAGCGGCTCACAAATATTTTTATATATTAATAATGCTCTCAATATAATAAGAAGAGACAGACCAAACAACATCGGAAGCACCACCCTACTCTTTACGATAGATGTGTGTGGATTTTGTAAGTTCCCCGATAGAGAATCGGAAGACTAGGCCTACGGTTTAACGTCCTTATCCGAGAAGAGACAAAGGTCAAACCATATGCTGATGTTATAACAAAGGCAGCACCTTCTCCTTAAGGCCCTGAGTGTTGGCCAGGAATCGTACCCGGACCTCCCACACGGAAGACTGGCACCTTACCAACTAGACTAGCCTTACTGACAGGAATCGACACGGAAGACTGGCACCTTACCAACTAGACTAGCCTTACTGACAGGAATCGTACCCGGACCTCCCACACGGAAGACTGGCACCTTACCAACTAGACTAGCCTTACTGACAGCGATGATAATCGCATACTAGCTTACATTATCACCGCAACCAAACTTATCGCAAACACAGAATAGTATCTATTTTTACTTTAACAGCTGCCTAACTGAATGTGTGCATCACAGCCGGTGATAATCGTTTCATTGAAAAACAAAAACAAAATTTGAACATCCGTATTCATGTTTTGAAAGTAAAGCCATCTTCACTATCACAAATAGCACTATTTGTTAGAAATCCAACATCCAAAATTTAAATCACAATAATCAAATATATACAATAATCAAACACAACCAAACTACAATAATCAAATACAAAACTAACGAAAATCCAAACATAATCAAAGCATAACGCACCTCCGTTTAGAATCAGCCATGTTGACAATCTCGTCTCCTAAAGTGTCCAACAATAACTCCGCACAAGACTCGTTATCATTAATTCTGAGAAAAAGAAAAAACAAAGCTTTAGTGTGAGAGCACTGCTCCAACTATGAAAAGCCAGTAGCTATTGGCCAAGACCATATAGCTACAACTGTTTGAGGGGGAAACAGGAGACGTTCCTGGGTTCTCACACAATATTAAACTGTTAGAGATGATCAGCTGTTGCTTTTCGAGCAAATTCCAGATGATACATTATAAATCTTAATTCTAATTTGTATTTTGCGATTATCATCATTATCATCATCGTCGCCGTCTTCGTCATCATCATCGTTATCGTCGTAATAATCATCACCATCATTATCGTCATCATTATCATCGTCGTCATCATCATAGTTATCGTCATCATAATCATCATCGTTATCGTCATCATAATCATCGTCGTCATCATCATAGTTATCGTCATCATAATTATCATCGTTATCGTCATCATAATCATCGTCGTCATCATCGTTATCGTCATCATAATCATCATAGTTATCGTCATCATAATCATCATCGTTATCGTCATAATCATCGTTATCCTCATAATCATCATCGTTATCGTCATCATAATCATCATCGTTATCCTCATAATCATAGTTATCGTCATCATAATCATCATAGTTATCGTCATCATAACCATCATCATCGTTATCCTCATAATCATCATAGTTATCGTCATCATAATCATCGTTATCGTCATAATCATCATCATCGTTATCGTCATCATAACCATCATCGTTATCCTCATAATCATCATCGTTATCGTCATCATAATCATCATCGTTATCGTCATCATTGTCATTGTCGTCGTCATCATCATCGTCGGCGTCATCAAAATCACAACCATTATGTGTTATCATTACCTATTATTATTTATTTTTTATCATAAACATTATTTTTGCCAAGTTATGTTATCGTTAATTCTTTTTAATCTGCGGAATCTTTTAAACAATAAGATGTAAGGTAGAAAGACCGGAAATAAAACACATTAATATTGACAGGTTCTTAAAATCAAATATTTACAAACTACTTACGAATTTCCTACATTTCCTCTTAAACATCACTTTAATGCCTTGATTAAAGAAAGTTCTTAAGCAGTATCACAACAGTGGAACCTCGCTCTAACGAACTGCCGAGGGACCGAGGAAATGCGTTCGTTATATCGAGGTTTTTTTAAATTGCGGCTGAAAAATTCACCTCGTTATATCGAGGACTTCGTTAAACGGAGATTCGTTAAATCTGGGTTTCACTGTGTTAGATAAAATTAGATTAAAAAAATAAAAAAGGATAAAAACAAAAATAATAAGATAAACTGAAGAGGGTAGCGTTTAATAGTAACGCAACTAAGAGTGATTTTACGAAACGCAATTTTTTCTTAAGCCACTGACTGAACTTGTGTCATTTAAATGTTAAGGAGCATTAGATATGATAACGAATAAACTCAGTACCTGATATCGACCTAAAATACAGCACAAAACCAAATCAAAACCAGTTAAAGCTTCAGATTTCGATTCAACTCGCAGTGTGAATTTTTTTAACTTGGCAAAATGGCAGCGGTCGTGTTTGTTCACGGCAGGAGATCGAGAAAACTGAAACGGACATTGCTCATCAAGCTCAAGGCAAGATGCAGTTTTCGTGATGAATCTTTGAATCATTAATTATCTTCTCGATCCAAAAATGGCTTAAATATGGCTTCTATTGTTTTATTTTATTGTTTTGCCGTTGTTATTTTATTGATAATCGAACAATACACTCCATTTTACCATTTATCTCGTTTCTTTCTGTTCAAAATTGACTTTTGTATAAAATATTTAAACGTGAAAGGCATGAGATATTTAATTGTTGAAAAGCCTTGGGAGAGAATGTGTTTCTACACAGAAATTGTAAACATCTTTTAATGTTTAACTTTGATGTCTCCAACTTATAAAAATGTACTTTCATATGGTGCCATTATTCAATTTGTTGAATAAGCGAGTAGTATACCAAGGCAAATGAAAAATTAATAATTGTAATCTAAGTCATGTTTTAAAAATAGCGTGATTTTGTGAAGTTATTACTTACACGGCACAGTGAAGCGGAGAAAACTGACTTCCTTCCAGAGCCCGAGGTGTTTCGACCTGAAAATCAAAATCCTAAACACGATTAGCTACCGCTCCATTCAAAAATGCTTCACATAACTTTGGAAACAACAAGGCAAACAATTATCTTCCCAAAAAATACTGAAATCTGAGACGATACAAACTGTAACTGAAACAATCCGGAAACAATTATGTTATATACACTAATCATTTTAAGTTTAAAAACAGTACGTGCGTGTTATACTATTGTTAACTTTAAATCACTAAAATGGGGACTAAGGTCACGATGGTAGCGGGCATCACACTTTTTTGGCGAGAACAAACTTAATAAACTTAAATCGCCTGAAATATAAGAACAAATTAAGAACAATCTGAGACTGAAATGGAAATGTTGAGGAAAGAAAAATGTTATTGTACTTTAATACTAAAAGTAACAAACTCCAATTTACTGTAACAAATACTGTGTTGAACAATATACACATATAATGTCATATCTCCTTCCAAATTTGTACACAGTCACTAAATGTATTGAAATTACGCAGTATGGCGTATATGGCACGCATATAAGAACAAAATAAGAACATGTTGAGCCTCAAAGCGCTGAAGAAAATAAAAACATTGAGCCTGAGCAAAATTTAACTGGTTCGTAATAAAAAAAAAGTGTACCCCTTAAATCTACCAATAAATTTAAGATAAAATGATTAAATCGTAGATATGGAAAAGGTCTTGAATACAAAACGAAGCTGCGTTTCCTTAGTCTAGGAGGCTGAAATAAAACGAAATCTGCTTCAGAATCTATTTACGACGATGCTTAGAAAGATCATATCATGAGTGACGTCACGCATAAACCAAATGGCGATGCCGGCGAACTTCAAAGGCAAAAAAAACAGGCCAATGCTGAATGGTAACTACCAGAATTTAGAAATGACCCTCTCCAATAGTTTTTCTAAAGCATCGAGGGACGCTCAATGTTAGTCAAAATGTTTTATGATCCAGAGTGTTCACAAGAATGTTTTTTTTATTTTCTTATACAATGTTCTCTTATAATTTTTTTGAAAAAGTAAATTTAAAATTTTGAATTACACCAATCATGTATTTGCCGGATTGTTAAGAACACAAGCTGTTGCCCAACTTTTATTGCCTTTAGTTTCATTTTTGGTTCGATACACTTTGAATTGCATAAAGTTATTAAATTTTATTTTCTGATAACAAAATCTTGTCTGGGCTTGAAACTGGTTCAGTCTAAAGGTATCTCAAGTAACACTTCTTATCGGAAGTACGTAAACACGTTGGCTAACATTTCAAATGCATTTTTGTCAAAACAATATTTACATTAAAGAAAGTTACAGCTCAAACTGTCAGTTTTGTCCTATCTAACAAAAAATTTGGCACAGTAATAATATATATTCTGAACTCCAAATCCGTGCCAGGAAATTAAATTTAGAAGCTGTTTCTACAAAATCATATCTCAACATCTTCATCTTTGAAATATAAAGGTGTTTTGATTCAGTTCTAAAAAAAGTCAATGAATTCAAGCTCAATTAAATTGATTCTGGCTAAGTTAAAAATCCGCAAAGGAACTAAACATTTCAGTTTAAATTAAAGATGTCGTCCTTCCTTACAAAAATAATTTTGAAACAATTCCTTATACCATTATTTAGAGAATTTATAAATTTCCAATGGTACAAAGGTTGAAGGGTAAGCGACGTAAAAATCGGGAGTTATGTGTTACAAACTGACAACACCGCTTAAAGCTTTGCACTCTCTAACCTCAAGTAAAGTCCAAGTGTGAAAAAATGTTGTGCTATAGGCACATGAATTGTTGTTTATTTCGACACATTTTCCAGAGGGGAAAAAAGGTCTCAGTCGAGCATCTGGCTAAAGAAATATCTTGTTTAATTTCTGCTATATTCATCGGTTCATACCTCAGGGCTCGCTTTTTCAAAGGCCAATTAGCATTAACCCAGGGTTAAATATTTAATCCATGTTTTTGTTTCCAGTCGTACTGGGAAGGCCTACCTGACAGGGAAGGATTTGAACTGAAATTTGGAGATTAACAAGTTTTATCCTTTCAAAATTTCAACAGAATGCGGAAACAAATTTTCACCTTTTTTAAACGACGAAATTGCAACTTGACTTTTTGCTTAACCCAGGGTTAAACCCAAATTCTTGTTCCAAATCTTTTTTTTTATTTATTTTTTAATTTTTTTAAATTTTTTTAAATTATTTTTTATTTATTTTTATTTTATTTTATCGTGTTTTTATTTTTATTTATTTATTTTTTGTTCCAAATCTTACAGGGAAGGATTTGAGCTATCATTTGGAGATTAACATGTTTTATCCGTTAAAAATCAAAAGAGTTTTCTAACAAGAATCGTTAACCTTTTCTTAAAGAAGAAATCACTCCTTGACATTTCGCTTTACCCATGCAGGGTTAAAGTCAACTAGCTTTTGAGCAGCCAACACAGAAACTAAAAACACGGACCTCAACTTACCTCTAATAATAAATCAACGCACGTTTCGTGACCTGCAGAAAAATAATAGTAAAAGAAACTATCTTTAAACTGCAAACGGATTCTATTTTACAAAATGGAGAAATGCCAATCAATCACTTGGCTGACAGTCAACAATTTCTATTGAAAATACAAAAAAAGAAAAATTTCGACCGATTTATATTCTGACCAACGTGAAAAATGGATCATTCCACCTGATGAGACAAAGACGGCAGCTAGACTTTTGTTGAACTGACGAGAAATGGGAAAACAGCTTCACAAACAGATGTTCCAAATTTATCTCTATCTTATCGAAAGATAAATTTTGCTTTTTACTTTGCAAATAACGGTTTTCGATCTCCTGCAAGGCAAATGCTTGCTGTTGGCAAATTATTAGATGAGTAAACAAATGAGATGAGCAATTTAACCACTGAATCAACTTTAGTTAGCATTTAGAAATTTATTTACCAAATATCCCGGATGTACGCACGCGTCCTAAAAAAAAACTTCCCGCCACTTTCTGTCGCTTGTTTGTGCAAAAATATGGCGGATCCTCGGGTTTTTCGTAGAGGTCTCAAACGAAAATTTGATGACATTTTCAAAGAAAATAAGACATTAAAAATAAGTAATAAAAAAAACAATACACGTTGGCTTGAAGAAAATAAAATGCATATATTCGCGCCACCGTGTAATATCCTCTATATCGATATCTGAACAGACACAACTGTAACACTACTGAATTACGGGCAATTCTACCATAGGTTTCGGCTCCATTATGTGACTTAAATGGGATATTCATTGTTTTAGAACCTCAAATCATGAAATTTTATCCTTTACTCTAACGCCGTTTTAAAATTATCGTTTACCTATGGCTTCATATAGCACAAATATAATATTTTCACACAATTATATACTCGAGTATGATAATAAGCCATTGTAAACAAAGTTTATTTATGATTTGTTTCTCACTTAAGGTTTATCAAGGGCTTGCTGATTAAAATTTCTATTAACCCGGGTAGCCAATATTTTAGAACTTGTTTAGATTCGACACCTTTTTTCCTACAGATTCCAACTCCAACACCTTTTAAGACCTTTTAGGCCCGAAAGTTTCAAACTTTTAGGATAGTGATTCTGTTGATATTGCTCACGTGATGTATAGTAAAAGATTGCGGGATTTAAACTGTCGATTATGCTCTTTCCTGTTTGTTTTTCGATAAATTTTTGACGGCGATTCAGTGTGTGATCAGCAACAAAACCAGAAAAAAGATCCCAATTATAGCCAATGGAAAAACCACTTTTGACTTGAACTCACATTGATCCAATGTTGTAACGATATATGTCGAAGATTTTTAATCATTAGCTTAAATTTTTAGTGTGTAAAGGTATTATATCAACTGAGTTGAGCAACAAAATGAGTTTTTGATCCAAGGTCTTAAAAACTAAAAATCAAAATTAAGACTTTTTGATTTTTTAAGGACCCGCGGGCGCCCTGAACATTCTTTCAAAACATTACAAGAAACGGGGAAAAGAAAAACAAACGCAAACATGATATGATGACACTTAGTAGCAAAAATATGAACAAAACCCTTTTCATGTTGCTTACCATTAAAACATGCCCAGTGTAGGGGTGTATATCCATGATTATCTACCACACTTGTTGTACCAGCAACGTGTATCAAGGCCCCTAATATCCCTACATGACCACAAGCTGCTGCGAAATGGAGCGGCGTTCGTCCCGTACAGTCCCTAACATGAGTAATCGCAAATGAGTTAAATTAGTCTGTTAACATCTTTATCAGAATCACTGGCACAATCATTATAACTATGAGGTTATTTTCATTACCAACTTTACAATCTTAATCACAATCATTACAATTTTCTCAAATACGATTAGTGCATAAACTGCCGTATTTTGCACTAATCAATCAGCAAAATTGTAATCGGACAACTGTAATCGGACAGTTTCTTGAGCCGATCATTTCAAGTACTTTCAGCTAAATCATCTATCATCATCATCCAACATTATCTATTATCACTAATCGTCATCTATCATCATCATCCAACATTATCTATCATCACTAATCGTCATCTATCATCATCATCCAACATTATCTATCATCACTAATCGTCATCTGTCGTCATCGTCCAACATTATCCACCGTCATCACCTATCACTATCTATCACCATCACCCTTCATTATGCAGTATCATCTCATCATCCATCGTTATCTATCATCATCATTATCCTCTACCATCTTCACCATCCATCCTTATCATGTATTATCATCATATTTCATCCAACATTTTCATCATCCATCATTATCATCTATTATTATCATCATCCACCATTTTCATCATCCATCATTATCATTTATTATTATCATCATCCACCATTTTCATCATCCATCATTATCATTTATTATAATCCTCATCCACCATTTTCATCATTCATCATTATCATTTATTATTATCATCCACCATTTTCATCATCCATCATTATCATTTATTATAATCATCATCCACCATTTTCATCATCCATCATTATCATTTATTATTATCATCATCCACCATTTTCATCATCCATCATCATTTATTATTACCATCATCCACCATTTTCATCATCCATCATTATCATTTATTATTACCATCATCCACCATTTTCATCATCCATCATTATCATCTATTATCATCATCCACCATTTTCATCATCCATCATTATCATCTACTATTATCATCATCCACCATTTTCATCATACATCACTATCATCAATATAAATGTCGATATCGTCCTCATGTTCACATTTCCTGTTTTATTACAAACCTGTACAATACGTCGGCTTGGTTGTGAAGAAGTGCTTCAACACACTCATCGTGGCCATTCGCTGCCTGGAAAAGAAACAAGCATGAACTAGTTCGTACGGAATAGATTTTACTTACATAATTCGTTTTCTTCATTTTTTGCTTTTTCTTAACTCTTGTCACTAGTAACATTTCTTGCTAGTTTTGATAATCATTGTGCTAGACCAAACGTGACTCCGAAATATAGAATATCTGAACCCTCTTACTAACCCTTGTCTTTCCAAAACAATTTGAACAAATTGATGAAGCCCTATAAAGCAATTATTCAGTTTGCTTTTCTTAAAGAGTAGAAATGATTGGTTTTAATCATCCTAACTTCTGAATCAGTCATGAAATCCTGCAAAGTGACATTTCTTTTTGTTTTCTTGAAAAGCAAAAAATAATTGTAGATTTTGAACCGGTTAATGAAACCCTTCTTTCTGCTTATTTAGAAGAGCAGAAAAGGATTTTTCAGTTTTAGTTACAGCAAGATTCAATGTAATTTGAAGGTTAGTAAAGCTTTCCAAAAGTCTGGTATACGAAAATAATGATATACACCTAGACACTAACTCAACAAAATGAGCATTGTGATTGATTGATTTTTGGTCACGTCCTGCCTTTGTCTCGAAAACAAAACTAACTGGTTCCCCCGGGACAACACATTAATTGTATATTATTGAACACACAAAACTGCTTACTTTTTTTAGAAACATTTGATGTGACAAACTGAAGTTAAACAGCAACTGAAACAACTTTTAAATCCTCTGCAAATCATCCATCTCATAAAAATTGGATCCAAAAATGATTTGTGTTATTCATTTTGGATTTCATATATAAAATGTCTATTTGTTTCGCTTGTCATAAGAAATAGTATCTTATCTGAAAACCTAAAGTCATATGAAAAACACAACAAAGATAAATTAGGTTTCACTTACAGCTCTGTGAAGCGAAGTTCGCTGACAATTGTCCTCTGCTAGAACGTTGGCTCCTTGACTTATTAACAGCAGAACACAGTCAATGAACCCGTTACCAACTGCTGCCATCAGCGGGGTTCTAAGGGCAGACCATTGGGTAGATATAAGAGAGTGCAAAAAACTGTTACAGGGGTGGGGAGGGAAAATTGGCAATCAATAGGGAAAATAATTTAGGTTAGTACCGCAGTAAGTTAATCTTTAAGGGGCCAACCATACATGACTTCTCTGGAGAAGGAGAATTGTCAATACACGAAAGGCAATAACAAGGCATTTTTTACTAAAATTTAAAATTCGATTGAGGCCTAAAACTACTGTTAAAATGTTTCTAACAACACAACAAAAGACAAAACTGTCTACACGTAAAGACATGACTCCCGCAATTTATCTTGGTCGGGAAAAGTTTTTCTATTTAAGATACTCTTTTACCGGCGGATTTTTGGACTTGCACACAAAGTTTTCTGGTTAGTCCAATCTATCACGCAGGAGGTTTGGGTTCAATTCTTGGTCGGACCAACACTCAGGGTCAAGGTGCTGCCTTTGCTCTAACATCTGCAAATGGCTAAACTTTTGGGTCTTCTCGGATAACAACGCTAAATCGTAGGACCTCGGAGAGCATATCTATGTATATGTAAGTGTATCCGTCATGAAAAAGGTCTCCGTTCACCTTAAAAGTGCTATAGATGGTTTCCCCAATTAGTAGGCCTTTGGCCAGCTAGAAGATAAGACACTTAATGAGGTCGTTATTAGTATACTATGCCATACTAGAAGTATATCCTTTATCTACTGACTCTTGACAATTTTGCTTAAAATATTTTATGTTTACCTCCCATGGTCATCCACACAGTCGACGACTTCAGAGGTATCAGCTTCAGCGTGATGAAGAAGCAGCCGCACACAGTCTGTGTGACCATTATAAGCTGTTGATAAACGGATCAAGTTTTCATTTTTGAAAATATCTACAAGTAAATTTCTAAAAAGGCAAGATACAAGAAAACCAGACAAGATAAGACTGAGGATTTTTTTTTATACTTGTAAACTATTTTGACACTTATTTGAGTTTAAGAATGTGATGACAAATAGAAAAATTCAGTTTCATTCTGTTCAGTTTTGTTACTTAATTTATGAAAGAAAAGTAAGTCGTCTATATTAGCAAAATATGTCAAATAGCGTAAAGATAATCTATCACGCTAGTCAGGTGTAATTGGACGATGGGAAACGTTGTTTACGATTATGTACGTAATTTAAGTAAAGATCGTATATCAAAGAGAATGCGTAAAAGCGCGATACACGCCCAAACATTTTTTTTTTTGGTGAAAGCTTCCAAACGATCAACAAAACTGAGCCTCAAAAAAAACGGGATACTGATGTGGCTTTAGGAGCAACTTCCCAGCACTGGACTGTCCTTCAATGGATTATTCTTGCATCAAAGAGTAAGCAGGTGTCCTGAAGTTGAACAATATTCCACGAGTCCAATAAAATAGCAGTCAACTGTAAAGTGCTTTGTGTTCATATAGAGTAAACATCTGTAAGTATATTTAAAAGCCTTCAACTTTGTTTAAACAACTTGTTAAAGTTGACGCGGATGTACAAAAGAGTACTATCTTCTACTATTGTTACACTATCGTGGATTCGTCCTATATCCAGGGTAAAGTCGGTGGGTAGCTTCTTTAAAACTGTTCTACTATTAGTACAGAAATTAGAAATAGTAGAAACTAGCTGTAAAATAAAAGAACGCAAGTAGAGGCTTCAAGTTATCTACTAGCACGTTTGTGCTATCTATACTTGAGTTCATCTTTATAGCCACATCCCACAAGCACAGGGACCGCGGAG
>JAOBAY020063828.1:0-12548 GCA_025331085.2 Zoanthus sociatus
CAATAAAACACGCTTTTTCTATGTTTTATACTCTGATAAAACATAGATTTTCGACCAATCAGAGCGCACATAGGGTCATATCTATATTATAATTCTATATGAGTCTCTATAAAGGCTTGCAGCTTGGTTATAAAGTTAGAAAGAAAGTGCTGTTCAAGTTGAAAACTCAGAAAAACTTCCGGGTCACTGACGGAATTCAGTGCGAGTCTCTGAAGACAAGTGGGTGGAACATCTGAACGGTAATCAGAAAGTATATTTTAATTCAGTTTTTTTGACATTCAGTTTGAAGTGCACTAACTTTCTAACGTAAGAATTTATTTAATTCTCTCATGTTTGTAGTAATTAATATTTTAATTAAACAAGTAATTCTCTTGTTCTTCAATAGATTGAGCAGTTAAGTACTACTCCCTTAAGGGAACTATATCTAGCCAGTTTAGCATTTTTTTTAAAATCCCAAATAAGTCCTGCCCTCAACTGAATTCCAGAAACAATGATCCAGGTTAGTAAATCAAGGCCATATTATGACGTTTATTATGTTTCCTCTCATTTGGTGCTACGGATGGCAAGGATGGAAATGGATTGGAACTTGAAACATTTAGGCTTAAACATTACAAGTTTTGATACTATCTAAACAAGAAATATCAAAAGATTATTATGGGTCGTGCTTTTTTCAAGAATTTCATTAGATATTCATTTCACAGTTTATCAGGATCATTTTGTGCACAAGTAAAACCACCAAGAAAAGATTTTAGCAAAAAAATTTACCCAAAAAACGAAATTGTCTTAACATAGTCTCCTTAACTTCTGAACATTACAGAGAACTGAGGGCAAGAAGAAGAGGGAATTAGTTCAAAGTTTCTAGAAGGTTGTTAGGTCAAATACATATTTTCGTAGCACAGTTTACCATTACAACGTCTGCAGTATTACAGTTGTTTTCATAAATAAATTGATTTGTTTATGTTCGTTCTCTAACTCCATGCCTATTTCCAGGTTGTACTCTTAAATGTCTATGATGTTATGGTTAAAGCTGTCATGGTGGTGCCAAGGGTGGAGACAAAACTTTATTCTGACTCAGTAAGTTTCTGTTTGGTTGAGCGTTTTTTTAACAGCTTTGACAAAACTTTTGTAAGCTCTTAGTTAGATAAACAGACAGACAGACAGACAGACAGACAGACAGACAGGCAGGCAGGCAGGCAGGCAGGCAGACAGACAGACAGATAAAGAGACAGGCATATAGACAGACAGACAGACAGACAGAGAGACAGGCAGGCAGGCAGAAGACAGACAGACAGACAGACAGACAGATAGACAGACAGACAGACAGACAGACAGATAAAGAGACAGGCATATAGACAGACAGACAGACAGGCAGGCAGTCAGAAGACAGACAGACAGACAGATAGATAGACAGACAGACACAGATAGAAAGACAGACAGACAGATAGACAGACAGACGGACAGATAAAGAGACAGGCATATAGACATACAGACAGACCCACCACTGTTAGTTCTGCCCACAAATAATCAAAATAATCGAAATAGCAACAAAAATAGCTTTACCTTTCAAACAAAGTGATGGGCATACATGTATATTGGAATTTTTAGAGAAAATTATTTGTAGTTTTAACTAAAATTTTTTATTGTTCAAACAAGAGCATTGTCCAAGAAAAATGTAGTCTATTTGTTTAAGAGTCCGTTTGGTAAATCAAGATGTCGAATTCGTCAACAATCACCTTATTTAGAGTATTGTGATACAAATTAGATCATAGAAAGGAGTTTTTTTGCATGGTTCTTAGTCGATAAAGTTACGAATAAAACAGAACCGTTTTAATTGTTATTTTATTATTTTCTTACAAGAAAACAAAGAAGACCTTGAAACCAGTTATTTCAGAAGAAATTGTTGCTGATGTGAAAGAAAAGGTATGCTATAATTTTGTATTTTGTATTTTAATCAAGTATTTTGCTTCGTCATGTGCAAGATATTTAAACTAAAGGATATCTATTTGGATAGATTGGGCTGTCCAAACAATTTGACATAAGCCCAAAAAGTGGAAACGTAGGTGGCATGTAGGGGGGAGGGTCCAGGGGTAAATTATTCCATTTAAATTTTTAAAAAATCAAAACTAGTAGCTGTCAAGAGCTAACAAAGTAACCGGTTAATTTTGCCGGCTGCCGACAATTAGAGACAACCTTGGATATGACGTGTACAGCAATAATTGCTGTATACTGTTGAGTGGTGTTGGCATATCTGTTCCCAATAGCTAGCATTGTTATGTACCAACTATCTTTCTCTATTTTCTCATACCCCTATTGAAAGAGAGGACATCACATGCACGTGAACAAGTTTCGCTGTTTCCCAGCAACCAAGCGCTCAGCAGGCAACATTATGTTATGGACCGGTAAATAACAAAACCGGAATTTAATTGTAATTCAGTGTGATTTCAAAGCTGCTTTTTATTCTTTGATAGTAAGTATATAACAAAACACTTACTGACCTTAACCTCAGAAAGGCAGTATGTTTTGTGGTACCTCGACGGCTATGTTTTCCTCGGCTCTGCCGCGCGAACCGCGGCCGTCTCCGGACCACAAAACATATTGTTTCCCTCTGTTTCAGTTAATAAGTGTTAATTATTGGTTGCTTCATAGCTCAGTTGGTTAGAATACTAAAACAGATCGCAGAGGTTATGGGTTCGAATCCTGGTGTGGTTTGAAATTTTTTCCAGATATCCCTTTTACTTGAAATGCGTGCATAAGCACAAAGAGCGTTCACAAAGTTTAACTATGATACTAATCTTCTTATACCTTTGAGTGGCAATGATGGGCCATTAAAGTTGATCTGGTATCGCAGAGATGCACGTTTGAAGCCTGTTGAAGTCTGAATTATCATTGTTTTTATTGTCTATTTTTTACTGATTTTCTTTTTTTTATCTCTACTTATTATTTTTCTGTATACAAAATCTTCATCATAAGATACTGTTTCATAATATATTTCCTTTCAAATAGGTTCACGCTGTAATACTGAACGAGATGAAAGGACCAACAGAACATCTCAAGTATTATGACAGATACAAGGATTTGATATCAAAGAAGGTGAGTGTTTAGTGTATAGTTCTCAAGTGTTAACAACGAAAGAGTTGAAACAAGTTTGCTTTTTTGCTCATGAATGTAGTCATATTGCGTGCGTCATATTGCTAGCCAATCATGCTGTATAAATCAAACCATGCTTCTTGTTTTCGACAAGACTTAATAGAGACGCATTGCATCGCTTTATTTGACCTTTAGATTTGACCTTAAATTTCGCGATTCACAGCAAAAAGGGTAAGTCATACGCTGTGCTTAAAGTAGAGAGTTTGCAAGTAATGGAAAGTTGAACAGAATTTTATTTTCCTTACAGGCCGAATCCGATGTGGAACAGTTTCTTCTTGAAGGGCACAAGTTTTCCAGATTTTCAAAGGTATTCATCTTCTGTTAATAAAGTCTTCAGAAAAAAGTTTGTTCTTCTAAAAACCAGCAAAGCTTGCAATTCCATTGTTATTTCATTATAGTCCCCTTTTGCAGGCTTTCAGAATGAAAGGCTATTTAACTATAAAAAATTATCATCTTTTGAATTGTTGCTATGGAATGTTTACTTCATCCGTACCGGTCAAGTCTACTCGTAATACAAAAAAAGATGGCCACTTTAAAGTTTTTGTTAATACGCTCGAAAGTTAGAATTCGTATTTACGAAACTTTATAAAAAGTTCAATAGTACATATTTATGATGTTTTACTAATATATGTTTATAAAATTTTTATATTAAGAAACGTGTTTTAAGATTATTCTAACCACAAATTTGTTCTTGTTAAAGGAAATTGAAAAATTTGCCAAACTAATTGACGACATTCAGTACAATTCACGCAAAGTAAGTTATCATCAGAGTGCTTTTGTGAAGATTTTTATAATGTAATTGATTTGATGTGTGTTACTTTAGAGTCTAATAGTTAGATGATGTTTGCACTCACAGATCATACGTGTTGGCATGTTTGAGCTTCACTGTGATGAGTTGATTCGTGCTCTCTCCAAGAGAGCTGATGCACTACGTTTAAAGTTGCTGCAACGGATGAGCAAGGACCATCAAGTTCTAAACAAAAAGTATGAACTAGATTTACCTATATGATGTATTTAGTCGAACTTTGACCAGGCTCCTGTTTTGGGTCCATGAACTATTAAAGATTGTTGCTTCATACTTTATTGCTACAGCTAAAGAATTTCCAGAATGAATCCCTGGTCTATTTAGTTTTAATGATTAGAGACCTTTATATCTCGTATGGGTGCGAGATTTCAAGGTGCGCGTGTTTTTTAGCATACTCGTTGTCGAGAGGATGACTTTTGCGTGAAACCTTTTCCTCAGGACAACGAGATTGCTTGAATAAGTACGCACGCGCTTGAAATCTTGTACTCGTACTCGTTCTTGGTAACGATGGTAACAATCTTCTGCAGCAGAGCTGTTTCACAAAGAGCTTACCTTAAGTGTATTGTGAATAGAAATAGAGTGGTAAAGGGTGACGTCACAAAAATTAAAGTTTGTTGTTTTATGGGATTTGTTGAAATCATCCGAGAAATCAAGACTAAAAATGCATTCTTGCCAAAAATCAGCTTATTGATGCAAATTGTTGGCGAGATATTACCACAGTTATACTCTAATGTCACCATACATTAACGTTATGAACCAAGCCAATTTAAAAAGGATTTGTACGGGGTCATCAGAGCATAACCGTGGCAATATTTCATCACTGATTGGTGGGAAAATGCTAAATTTCAACATGGAGGTATGTTTCATCTTGCTCTTTCTGAATATTACAACCAAATTAGTGATTTCACAAAACAAAGTTTTGTGACGTCATCGCTTTAGTACTCTATTAAAACTCTTTTTACGCAGTTGTGTTCAAATTAATTGGTTGTTTGTTCAACATGTTCATTACAGGTTGTGCGAAGAATTTGAAAAAATCGCGGAAAAGGCATTAACGTCTCCTGCCAACACTGAACACTTGATGGAGTTAAAGGTGGTTAATGATCGTTTTGTGGCATCATTCGACTTCAATACATAATCATACTGCGACATTAAGCAATTGATGCCTGGCCCTCAATTTTCTTTTAGTTGATTGTTTTGTTATACATCCTAACTCAAAATAGAACAATACACGAATGTCAATTTACGACTTTATTGCAAAATGCTACAAACCCCAGTAATTTGCATATAATATAAGTTACAAATCATAATTGTTATCTAAAAAACTTTGTTAGTAGATTTCCAGATTTTGTCGCGTAGAAGCTGTTCATTTTCTTTTTCAGTTCTTAGCCCACTTGCGAGTTACGCTCCAAGTTGAGGCCACATTCTTAAAACTACAGTAAATTATTAGAAGTTTGAACTTAATCTCGGCTTGAAGGCTTTGTTCGTGAGCAACAGAGTGTAATTTGCAAGTTTGCTGCTGTTTCAAATATGCGCGACCTTATTACGTGGGCACCTAACCCTCCGCAAATATTGTTTGACAAGGTCATTGGCTATAATCACCATACAAATGCAATCACCAAAAATAGTTATAAACTAGCATCATAATACTGTGCTGACGTTGACATTGACCTTATAAAGTTTTTGTTTTATCGCAGAATTATATCGAGCAAGTGGAGAATGAAACCATTTTTGACCTTGAGAAAAGACTGGTGGAAACCAAAAGCAGACTTGTTTTCTTGGTAGGTACTTATAATGGGACAGTTGCAACATCAGATCTTTACATTAAGGCAAAGCAAAAACATTATACCCGCAGCCATGCGATAAAAAACTTCCCTTTACTCTTAGGCTAACATCAAAATCTTGAATCAAGCTTTAATTCTTACTCGATTTAGGTAAAAAACTCTTTGATTAGCTTACCAGAAATTGTGAATCAACCCTACTTTCAAATGAAAATGATCAACTATGCTACACCTCCCTTAAACTCTCATCCACTTAACACTACAGAAACCTGAGATAAGCACTGGTTCTATGGGCCACGTAGCTTGCAAAAGGATTTAGCTAGCTAGCCAGTTGTTCAAAGCCAATTTTCAAAAGTTGTTCAAAAGCCGATTAGCTTTAAGCCATGGCGGTGTTTTTCTAACCTTGATTTTAACCCTAAATGAAGTTACGAGTTGACCTTGGCTATTTTTTGTACATTGACAGGTTGACTATGCGTCGTTCTCTCCAGCGGACATGCGGCTCAACAACAGCGTTTTCCAGTGGCATTTTAGAATGCCGGAGATTTTTGAAGAACACAAAAAGATAATAAACGCGAATCGTTTACAGTATGAAAATAGTCTCAAGGTAAGAAATACTTCATGAAAAGTCAAGTATCTTCTTAATACCTCATATAATTACACTTTCGTTCCTGTATGTTGGAGGCTTACCTTGTGTTGGAGGCTTAGCTTGCAAGGGACCTCGTTGTTTCTCTCAGTCTCCCTCGGCTACGATCATCTGAAAAATTAATAAATAAATAAATACATAAATATATAGATAAATAAATAAATAAATAAATAAATAAATAAATAAGACCTTAGTCGCTAGATGTCGTTGTACATGACCTCCTATGTTATCTCGTATCTGCAAACTTGAAATCCTAGCATCTGTTAGTTTTTTGCATAGGAAACAACCGCTTGATACAAAATAACTATTTGTTAATTGTTTTCAAAAAGCCTAAGAGATGTTTGCCAAGGTGAGTTAATAGTAATTTAAACAGTTACTTTATCGAGCAAACATTGGCAACAAACATTTTTAACCATGATGACAGACTTTATCCTAAAGGAAAAAGTAATTAATTTCGTACAAAAATAATCACAACAACAAGAAAAATGGTCTACGTAGCAAAAAATCAACTAAACACTTGATAAAAAACACGACTAGCGACTAGCCCTTTTGGCTAAACGCTACTGTTATAATGTACATGTTACAAGTGGACACCGGCACCTTTCCTTTTCTCTGCTGTATTTGAAACGTAGCTATATAATACTATTATAATATCTGACTCCCGATTTATACTTTTGCTTTCCGAACAAATATAATCAACTACAGTCCCAAAACTATCCAACTCAAAATCCACTCCCCCAGCAACGCCCCCTCGCTCTACGCCTGCGCACACGAACAATAACCTCACATTTCTAAAGTTTTAGTACGAACGACTGTGTTGTACTAGATTACTACCTAGTTTGAAATAAATTTTATGTATACCTCTAGTTTGTTGTTTATTTGTGTTTTGTCATTTTGAGGCCACCGGGTGAATATTCTCGAAAAATGTATTTTCCTGCGGTTGCCATAGGAATAAGCAGGAAAATATGCTCTCTGCGGTATCCGGTATTGATCTGTGATGGTTCACGGTCTTGCTCCTTGTCAACACGTCTTTATTTTAGTTAAGTATTTTATCTTTGGCAGTGGTAAACGTATTTTTTTTTCTCTAGATACTGTTCTCTCCATTTTTTTTCTTTCTTTCAGTCGCCTTCTCTTCATCGTCATGGCGTGCGTTGTGCGAGTCAGTCCCGGATTCAGACACCTCTCTTCAGTCCCTAGCGCGTCTCCTCCCTGACGTACTTACTGTTATCAGAGCTCCAAATACCTGCTCCAAGTACTCGTCTTCCCTTCTTTGCTGGAAAGCATGATGTTCTCGTTATTTTCAGCACTTCCCCACGTCTCCGTATCATGTGCTCTGTAATTGGAATGGCTGATGCTAAGTGCATGCTAAATCTTCAGCACCTATCGAAACAGCTGTACATGCCATCGCTTGGGTCCACCGGAGTCTGCTTGTTCAGACTCCATTGGACCATCATTTGGTGAAACAAGTTATTGCTGGCTCCAAGCGGATTTTGTCTCGCCCCATGCACGTCCAAAAAAGAACCCATTTCAATTTCTCAGTTTGATCAGTTAGTCAAAGACAAAGGTGGTGTTACCGCTTCCCTGTACGATATTCGTTTAGTCACTATTTGTTTGTTAGATTTTGCCGCCTTTTTATGGTTTGATGAGCTTTCTAAGTTAAAAGTCTTTGATTTCAGAATATTTCCAAAAATCTATATTTTGAATGAAAATTGACAATGCATGAGTGTTGACTGTCCCTTTAAATGATTAGTGTTGTATTATATTTAAGATAGTCATGGTTGAAGACTTTCTTTGATAAACTAAGGCCCAGATTACATGAGACGGGCTGGCCCGATTGAATCTTTTCACCTATACGGCAAGGGCGAATAACATTTTAAGCTGCGCGTTGTTCGAACTCGCCGACGTCCTTTGTTGCAGGCATTGGTATTAAGTATTAGTGAGAAAATAAGTACACACAAATATTTTACTACTCGATGCAACCTTTCACAGCTAACAAATTCAAAATTATTGCGAGTATTTTATATTCACGCTTTGACACCTGTAACTACAGCCAATCACGTCTGTTTGTTCTGATACAATCGTTATTTCAGCTGCAGGTCTTACAATGAACGACCAATTTGTTTTAAGTCACGTGGAACTGAAATATATTTACAACTGTTAGTCGGGGACATATCATTATTAGTGGTTGTTGAGTGAACAACCAACCTGCAACAACAATTCACGTACATTCTGGTTCAATTTGTTTTTATACTTGCATGATTGATATTCAAGTTTAAATTTTAGACGTTTCTAAACAAAAATCAAGGCGATTATAATAGTCGAATGAAAAAAAAAGTGAAGCTTTAATACAAGCACTAAGCAGCAAAGAAATTTCACAATTTGTTGTTTTGTTCAAATGAACTATCAAGGCTATTTTTCGGAGAGAGTTTTTGTTTGAATCAGTATCAGTGATAAAATTTCCTTTTACAAAGATTTTCATCTTTAAACATTTGTTTTGAAAGTTGAACGTTCTACAAATAATATTACAAATGTTGCCTCATTTATTCATAGATTCTTTTGAAGTAGTGAAGCACAATATAAAAAAACAATGCAATTTCGTTACAACATTGTGGGAAAAGGAATATCACCTCAGCTGTTAAAAAGACCGACAAATCAATTGCTTCAAGGTTGAAAGCAAATTAAAAACTTTTCGTTTCTGAACTGTTCATTGCTTGTAAAACCCCTTGACTCGCAATTTGGAATTAATGTGAATAAGTGCGAATAGATGAATTTGAAAAAATATTGATCCTGATAGTTTCTATCAAAAATCTTCACTTTTGAGTTTATCAGTTATGGAAAGCCGGGTGAAGAACATCCGTTTTTGGCTATCTATGGCCTTCATTATGGTGGAGTTTCTTTACCTCGAGTCGAAAGGTAAGTCAGTCTTTAAAAAAGTTGTTTCATTTCATTTCTAAAACGTCAAAATAAAAAGTGAGAGCAAAATGAAGACTGCCTAATTCTTAAAAATCTAGTTGCGTAAGTTTTAATGAACACTAATAGAAATAAGCATTTGATAAGAACTTGATCGTAACAAAACAAATATTTCGTTATATATAGGAAAGGTAATTGGTTTTAAATTTTTGAGGATTTTCGAAGATCGGCATATTGGCTTGAGCTTCTATACAGAATTCGACAGTTTCCAAAAGCATTGTATATCATAATTGGCTTCTAAAATGCTGTACTTAAAAAAAAAATGTTTCATTGGAGCCTTGACGCGCAGTGGGGATTAGTTATCTAAGAAAATTTAGTTTCAAAAGCTTCTTTTTAACTTAAATAAATTATTTTTACGAAAATCCATGGTTGTATAGAACAAACTCTGCTAGTTTTTGATATTGAATTATGAAATAAAATAAGAACGATTGAGACGAACGACAAAAAACAAATTTAGAGAACATTAAAATCGATTATTAATTCGCTCTGTGTTGATTAACATTTATATGCGTTAAAAATTTTCGAGGCATGAATGACCTGCCTATTAGACTTAAAATTAGGAGTTATAGTATTGACATGATGGCCATTTTTTCATTGTAGTCAATTAATTTTAACTCGCGCTAAATGTACATCAAATAGATTTTAAAATATGAAAACAAATGCATCTATCACTTATATCTGTAAGAGAATTCTCAAGATCTTAAACTTTGATTATTTCTAGCGGTTCATATATGTACAACGTTTTCTATAACAGGCAATTTCTTGATTTACTTTGGTTCTTGTCTAAATAAATTAAGAAATAATATAATATAGCATTCTTCCTGTCTTTTTAAACCTTTTTAAAAGAATTCGACATGCTTTAAAAAGCTTTTGTCCTATATTAGTAACTTCAGAAGACTGTAGAAGTAATTTGGTGTTCAGGTGGTGTTTTTCTGTGTAATATTGTTTTAACTATTTAAAATTAAGTGTTAGCAACAAATGTGTACACACAATAGGTAATTTTATATGTTTATTCAATGGACAGGCAAATAGTTTGTACTTAGAAAATTTATGGTTAGTGCCAAAAAGTCAAAAGATTGCATTTCTCATACTCATATATCAGCAATTCAAATGTTCGCATAGCCCGAGTTGAACCCACTCCCCGTGTAGTAAAAGATTCTGAAGGCGGTTCGCTTCATTCTACAAAAATGATTAATCTAATTACTGGACGGGAAGGATGGCTAGACGACTCCATAAATTAGTGCCGTAATGTAACAAAATAAAACTGTCGGCCATTCCCCAGCATGTTCTTAAATTTTGGCCGATTTTCCGTCTGTTTTTTTCGTGCCATTGTTTCAGATATTCTAGAACGAATTTTATGTTTATTTAATGTACCATTTTTTTTTCAGTCGATTCGTCTGAGGTACGCCACTATTTCCACAAAGGATGCTACGGCGACAAACCAGAAAGAGCGCTTTCTATATTTGTCGCGGCATTAGGTGGAAAAAATAGAAAAATTGAACAATGTTACTGGATGACCAAAGCAAAAGGTTTCAAAGTATTTGGAGTGCAGGATAATCGGGAATGTTGGTCAGATCCGAATGGAGAATGTTTTTACAATAAACATGGAAACGCGTCCAACTGTAACGATGGAACTGGAGGAATGTGGGCTAACGACGTTTACTTTATTGGTACGCATGCGTTGATCTTTAATAGGTATTCAGACTTATAGGTAGGTATGTTAGTCAATAAGGAAGCCGTAGGTAGGTATATTAGTCGGTAGGTAGGCATGTTAGTCGGTAGGTAGGCTGGTAAGTAGGTATGTTAGTCATTAGGTAGGCTGGTAGGTAAATAAATATGTTAGTCAGTAAAGTAGGTATGTTAGTCAGTAGGTAGGCTGGTAGGTAAATAAATATGTTAGTTGGTCAAAAGGCTGGTAAGTAGGTATGTTAGTCGGTAGGCAGGCTGGTAGGTAAATAAATATGTTAGTCGGTAGGTAGGCTGGTAGGTAGGTATGTTAATTGGTAGGTAGGCTGGTAGGTAGGCATGTTAATTGGTAGGTAGGATGGTAGGTAGGTATGTTAGTCGGTAAGTAGGCTGTTAGGTAGGTTTGTTAGTCAGTAGGTGGCTGGTAGGTAGGCATGTTAATCGGTAGGTAGGCTGGTAGGTAGGTTTGTTAGTCAGTAGGTGGCTGGTGGTAGGTATGTTAGTCGGTAGGCAGGCTGGTAGGTAAATAAATATGTTAATCGGTAGGTAGGCTGCTAGGTAGATATGTTAATCAATAGGTCGGCTGGTAGGTAGGTATGTTAGTCAGTAGGTAGGCTGGTAGGTAGGCATGTAAATTAGTCTCTTTGAATTAATGTTAGAAAAAGCCACTTTAAAGAACTATGTATATAGAAGCAGGTAGGCAGTTGTGCATCAAGTATCACTTTTTACACGGCGAAAAATATGCCGATGGTTGTATATTTCCAATTGACAATATTTTTTTGCCCTCCTCTTTCACTACCATTATCTTTATTGACCTCTGATGCCTTCTTCGCCTCTATTTCCGTTTGCCATGTGTTTCTTTGACTTCCCGTTTTCTAACACGACAAAATTATGCTACCGAAATCCAAAATTGTGCAATAAAAATGATTCCCTATTATTCTTCAGTTCAGAAGTAAATTATTACATTGTTTAGCATGTTTAAAAATATGTTATTTTCAATACACCCTTTCTGATTATAACTGATTGAGAACCCTGGAAATTTCGTCAATCACCTTGAATATAACGTTTTTTACCAATACGGTTCTAAGTGTTAGTCTTTGGGGACAATTAAAACTCAATGTAATAACGTGCCTTAAGTCAATACGAACAAATAAACGGGATATATTTAACACTTATTGACTGGGACCGAGGGAAACAGTATGTTTTGTGGTCCCGAGACCGCCGATGTCTGCCGAGGGAAACATGGCCGTCGAGGGACCACAAAACATACTGCTTTACCGAGGTTAAGTTCAATAAGCGTTTTGTTATGTACCAACTATCCAAGAAGAACAAAAAGCAGCTTTTAAATATTTTTTGTATTATCCAAACTTGTGTTCTGCGAACTTTTGAAATCACACCAAATTACACTTAACTTCCGGTTTTGTTGTTTACCGACCTACAACATGTTGCCCGCTGAGCGCGTGGTTGCTGGGAAACAGCGGAACTTGTTCACGTGCGCGTGATGTCGTCTCGTCCAATA
>JAOBAY020063839.1:0-12548 GCA_025331085.2 Zoanthus sociatus
TTATAGCAACCGCTTGAAGGCGTTTATGGAAAGTTTTGTTTTTCTAGGGTGTTCGTGGAGGGAAATGGGATTGGTGTTGAATTTGGAAGTTGGGCCCCCCCTTTTCAAAATTCCTGGATCCGCCCCTGTATTACTTGACATAAAACAAAGTTCAACAACAACAACAACAACAACAAAAAGCAAGATCACAATTGTTTAAATTTGAGGTTTTCGTATATTTCAAGAAGGATAAAAAAAGTATTAGAAACCAAAATCATTCTGTATAGTTTTATCAAAAATAGTGTTGTTGGTGTGTATTCTACAGACAGGACTTTAAGAATCATAAATAAGTAATTTTTTTAACGTCAATAAGGCAGGAGGTGGCAGTTTGACTCAACCATTTTAAACACTATCTCCATTACCATTTTAAATTTCATCATTAACCTCACGGTCATCACCATTATTTTATCATTACCATCTGATATTCATCATCATCATCCTCGTCAACAGGACCATCATTAACATCATTGTTATCATCATCACCATCATTATCATCATCGCCATCATCATTATAACATTAACAACTCCATTAACATTAACATTATCATCATCATTATTTTTATGTTCAATATCATCACCACCATCATCACCATCATCATCATCTTCACCAACATTAACATCACCATTATCATCATCATCATCCCCATTACCAACATTCAAATCACCATCATCATTATCACCAGCATCATTAAGATCACCATTATCATCATCACAATCATCATCATCATCATCATCATCATCTTCGCCAACATCATTAACATCACCATTATCATCGTCATCGTCATCATCATCATCATCGTCCCCATTACCAACATTATATTATTAAGATCACCATCATCATTATCACCAAAAACATTAATTATAAGATCAACATTATCATCATCATCATCATCATCAAGTCGTAAATGTTGCAATTTTTTTTATTTCCAGTAAGTGATTTTATTATTTTATCTTAACATTTTATACACTGGATGGGTAAGCATTTTCATCATTATCATCATCAGTATTTCTAATATTTTTCTTTTAAATAGTTAAATTATCTCTATTCTCTATGTACGTGAACCTAGGTTCTTCTGCTGCGACATCGAGTGAAAATAAAATTATTCTTAAGCTTCAGCAATTAATGAACGTTTTGCGTCAAGGCTTTCGGCATCCATCCAGAGGCCTTCATCAATGATATGGTTGAATTTTAGTGTCCCGTTCTCATTAAGTTTATTTTGCGTTATATCTCCGACAATAGTTGTAATTACCGACTTTCTATAAAAACTGCCTGTTTAATAATACACCATCTGGTATTTATTTCAACAGACGTCCACCAGATGGCATCTTGTTTGATAAAAAAAGTAATAAACTTTTAAATTTTTTAAAAAAATTTAGCCCCTTCAGTAAACTTATTGGGGACCGGGAAAAAATCTATCCATGATTTTTATGAAACGCAATAAGAAATGCATGAAAGTAAAGAAGAAAGCTCTTAAGATATTTAAAATTGGAAAACTTGACATATAACAATTATAATTCATTTATTACTCAGTAAGTTTATATTCCATTGGCATATTGCTGATATACCGCTATACAAAGAGTATTGCGGGTAATCAAATTAAAATCAATCTACATATATAGTCTTGAAAAAACTTTTATGGCGTCATTTCACAATTTCTAAGTGCACTCTTTTTATATTATAAGGATGTTGTTTTTCGGACCGAGGCTGGTTATTTTTATTGTTTGGCCGATTTTAGGCTGAAAATATTCTTACAAATATTTTGTAGTTTCGGGAATATTAGTAACATGTAATTTCCGATTTAAAATGATTGTGATATCGAAAAGCTTCAAAGATAATAGATCTGCATATGGTTTTGCCATTTGGGATTATGTTACCAGTAATGTTTTTTTTTTAAACATGCAAAATTACATTCCTTTAAAACAAAATCTGAGCCCCACAATTATTCTTAAAATTATTCTTAAAATTTGGCCAATTTCAGCCTCAATACTTTTTAAAGTATATTCTTATAAAAAAGTGTATCTGTTAGTTTTTTATCTTTGTTATACTTAAGACTGTCATTTGATAAGTACCAGCAATTGTTGGTGAAAGGAATCATAAACGTTTTGAAAGAGGGTAAGAACCTGGGACTTATAAATAATTAAGTTGGACTTTCGTATGTGGAGGAAATCGAGACGTGTGATTGTAATTCAAATCAAGTTCAATTTCACCAGCTTGTTGCTTAGATAGGGATCCAAACAGGCTGCTAATAGCAAAATCACTTTTTAAAGCTTTCGTGTGTTTTTTTTACTTTACCAATTCAAAACTTCAAATAAAAAAGTAATTTTGAACCCTTTCTGCTTTAAATATTGATAAATTTGACAATGCTCCATTTATCACCTGCCCACGTAAAAACAAATAATGTTCCATCGAAATAAATATTTGCATCACGTTATTGAAAACCAGAGGTAATTGATCAGACAGAATATTTGATGTAAAATAGTCTTTTAGATTGAAACAGAACTTTGCTTTCGAATGTAATATTTTTTCTTACAGAAAATGCTGCCTAACTTCACCAGAAAACCTGTAGATCTACTGGCGCATCAGTTCAAATTACCAAGCTCAGGAACTGTGGCTGCTGAGTCTTTTTTTATGTTCCTCATTGTTCTTTTGGCTTTTCTTGGGAACCTTATGGTACTTATAGCAGTTACCAAGAATGCCAGGCTACGACGAACAATTCCCAATGTGTACATCATAACTCTCGCGATCTCCGATTTTCTCATGTCTATAACAGGAATCTCTTTTACATTTATTTCAGTGATGCTAGGAAAATGGAGTTTCAACACTTTTGTTTGCCAGTTCCAAGGATTCTGCATTTTGTTGATGTGTGCGGTGTCTTTGCAATCTTTAGCACTGACGGCAATCAACCGATATTATCGTATTACCCGGTCACGAGTAGAGTATCAAAAGATATTCACTATGAGGTCAACTAAGATTATGATCTTAATCTTATGGATAATGGCAATCTTCGCCCCTTTACCCTACGTTGTAGCTAATCAAAAGTTCTTTTTCCATCCTGGTAAAGTGTTTTGTACCCATAATCTGGAAAGTCTCCTGAAAGGATACGGTGCTTTCTTGGTATTATTCTACGTAGCTATTCCACTTTTTGTCATTGTTATATGTTACAGTAAGGTATTTATTGCCATTCGTCATCACAATAGGGTCTCGGTACGTCGCTTACGGGAAAACAGCGCAAATCCTGCCCGATTAAGTGTAGAAGAAATTGATCTTACTTATACGTTGCTTTTCGTTGTCCTCGCTTTCCTCGTCTGTTGGACGCCGGTGTTGATAATTGATATCATTGACTTCGTGAACAAAGACTGGCTTCTACCGAGAGCTGCGTACTTTGCTTACACTTGTTGTGGATTCGGGAGCACGGCCGTGAATCCTATTGTTTATGGTATTCGAAATCGGGCATTTAGAAAAGAATACTACAATATATTGACTTGCCGTGTACAAAGATCGGATGGGTAACCGATTTCTACATCACAGCACCTTCGAGCCCCAGTTTGGGAACAAAATAAAATTACGTTAAACAACGCATCCCATAAAGAACAGGAGACAGTAGTTTCTTTTGGCATCGGGGCCGCTTAGAATTTATTAGTACATAGAGTGTTTCATTCAGAACAAAGAACAGTGCATGGTAGCAACTGCATGTCCTTTCTTAAAACTATGATGTAAGTTAAATGGGCATGAAGTAATCGATGAGTAGAATAACGCAGGTAAAACATGAATTATAAACTACATCATTCTTCTAGATATAAAGATAAAGTAGAATTTTTACATTCAGTTTGCTTCAGTTTAAAGGACCTTCGGTTATTTGTTTAAAAGAATCCAAAGCATTTATAGAGAAAAACTGAAGTAAAACCCTGAAAATTCGGTACCCGTCTGGAGTGAGGATGCGTGCAAGACATAAAGCGGACCAAGAATTGTGATTCGCGTTATTAGTAAGAAGCAATGAGTATATGTATTAGACGCTAAAACTGAGAAATCCAAAAGAATCATCACCATGCAGTAGGAACTTTAGTTTAGAATCCTTCGGGAAAATGCAGTCGGAGAACAATGAAATATTTATTGAGAATTAAAAAAAATAAAGACAGAGACAATCGCAGGGAAAACGACTCGTACAAGCTGGAAATAACGGCTCAAGTGCAATATTATGATAATAATGATCAGATGATGATGATCACGGAGAGATGAACAATCTGTAGAAGCGGTATCATAAACGGACGCCAGGGAACAGAATACGAGCATCTTCAGTGAGAAAACCTGAGATGGACTGATTAGTGTTCTAGCTCCAAGGGAGAGTCAAAAACTTCGGCTCAACAGAGACAAGCGCCAGCTCTTTGGAACGCGCCCGTTGGCTAGTTAAAAAGATTTCTCTTACTATAAATTCTGTCGCTTAAAAAATAAAGGCCGGGGAACCATTAGTCACTGACAATTCAAGCAGTTGGTATTGAGAAAAGTGAAGGAAAATTTGGAAAGGAAAAAGTTTGTAAACAGATGGTTCCGAACAGAAGAAAGAATGTGCTTTGGTCACCTGACGGTTTATCCATTAAACATAAGCTCCAAAAAAACTAAGACATCCCTAAGGCTAAAATTTACTGAAAATTCTCTGAAAAACAGCAATTCCCGGATAAATCTTATCAAAAATTTGGGTTCTTCTCAGTTACCAATCTATGTTACTGTGTATAGGGAATTGGAAATTTTCGAGTATTCGCTGATAAATGCCAAAAAGTCTAAAGAGTTGACAAAAATGATTGACGTGTTTTCCCCTTATTGAAGCCATAAATTTTTACTGACGTTTACTCTAATTTAAAAAAATTTTTTTAATACGCGGATTATATTGTGTTTTATCGATCCGAAATCTTCATAAGTTCAGTTTCTTCTTCTTTTTGATACAATGAAGTTAAAAAGCTGTTCTTTTAAAAATGGAGTTGATCGGTCGTAAATAAAAATTGCAAATGTGGTAACTTAATATCTATGGCTTCATTGCTAAAACCTACTTCTTTTAGCTAAGAATACAGCTTTAGGTAGCGAACGAACTAAATTGAATTAAGTCTATTAAAAACTAAAGTTCTGCGAGCTTAGAAATGAAAACTATTTTTGGTTTCTTTGCCCCATTAGAAGTTAAAAAGGAAAACATATGGCAATGAATTAAGAACCGAAAGTGTACATAAAAATTACATAAGCCCGATGAGGACATTGCCTGTTGGGCCGAGAAAATGTTTAAAGGAATTAATTATTAAACAGCTGCGATATAACGTAAGTTCGAAAACACCCTCGTCCTTTTCTATATTCCGCATGGAAACTTAAATTTGTTTTAAAAAGAGCTGTGGCTTTTAATCATATAAGTATCATAACCGCAACTTTTTTAAAAAAGGATTTTTCAGCATTTAGTTGAGATAAACCTACAACATTAACAAATTTATGACTCATTTATTTTACAAGGAACAAACGAATAATATTGCATGGATATCACGGATATCATGGACACAAGACCCAGACCCCTAAGCAACTTTCCTGCTATTTTGGGTCACATGATTTTGTTATCTATATAGTCGTGTTTGAAGAAACTCGTGAAAATCTATTTTGATTTTGTTGAACTTTATTTGTTTCAAAGGCTGATTCCTTAAGGGTACGGGGCTGACAAAGGTTAGTGTTTGTTTACAACTAGAAGTAGTCATAGATAAGTGAAATGCGTTCGGTTTTTATTCCGTAACAGGTACAATTAAATACGCTGAAAACATACACTAAATATATATACAACTGATATGCGTAAATTTTATTTCTGTTATTTGTTAAAGAATTTTCACGATTTAAAAAAAAAAAAATTCCAGTTACAAAGTCTTACAAAATTTCTAACAATCGTCATAAGGGAAGGTACGTTTTTAAGAAGTGGGGTTGGGCTGGAGTGGTTTTGGCTCGGATTAAAAAAAACGTGCCCCTTCTTTCCTGTCCGAGAAAATCCATGGCCCCTCACTTGTAGACAAAAATAATTGATTACTCCCCCCTGTTTTGATAATTTAATTTTACACGTAAGAAAAAACCTACCTAAGAAACCTACAGAAATGAGAAAAATTTAAAGATCCAACTCCGAAACACAGCGGTGAAGTTTTCTTGAAACTGGAAAGTTATCATTTGAAGATAATTAAAATTAAAAGGGATGACCCTAACCCCCACCCCCTCCCCCTCCTTCTCCTCACCAAAATAAAAGCATGACCTGCGTAAAAGTTGGCACAATTTTCGATGACTTCCTCTGAGACCCCAGCTTACTTCCCTACCCTAATAAAATCGCTTACCTTCCCTAAGTAGTGAAACGATGTATTGTATCAAGAATTAGTATAAACCTACTAACGGTCTAACACGCATTCTGTATTCTGATTGGCTACTCTACTAGAGGTCTATTTGTAATAGCCTACAAGTAGAGAAAAGATGTTGGATCAAAATAGTAATGAGCTCCATTTTGCTATAATATCAGAGGATTTCATCGATATAACTTAAATTGTACATCCTATTGTGACTGATTAGTAGGTCTATACTAAAGCAATTAGCCCTCTTATCCTCATGGACTACGAGTTTTTCGAATAGCACAGGTGCGTAGCTACCTATAAGCCAAATAAGCCCGGGCTTACCAGTAATTCTGAAATCCTAGTTCATCCAATTACTTTATTTCGGAAAATGAAGGTACAGATCAGACAAAATGGCTCCTCGAAATAATTCTACTGGACTTATTTTCTTCATTATTCTTCATTCCTTTTGGAATGGCTTGAAATGCTTCCAATTAATCCATCAAAGTAAAAATAAATTTTGCTTTTATTTTCGTCTCCATTTTGATTTATTATTAAAAAAATTATTGGATTGGCTAAAGCTTCGTCAACCTGTCAATCCGGGCTTTCCAGATCACTTCTTTCTTCTTTTGGTTGATCTTCAAGCCCACTCGGCTGTGCAAACATGTCGAGACGGGTGGTTTCTCTTGCATGTGACGGAGAGTGTGTGAGACCAGGGTAGGTTATTGGCCTTGTCAAGATCTTCAAGGGTTGAAAAAAGGGTCCATCTAATGCCCCGTGGTTGTATTACTCAGTCAATCGTCAGATTGAAAACCAACGCTGCATGACATAGACCAAACTTGTTTAACACTATGCAGTTCTGCACTGAAGCTTAATTCACTGATTCCCACTCTGCACTTAAAGTCATTGTTGAAGCTATTAATGAAAAAAACGATCTCTTGTAGAATTCCATATATATACCCTGAGGATGCGCCTCATACTTTACCGGTGAATGCTGTCAAAAGCCTTTTCAAAATCCACGTAGATGATATATAGGTGTCTACCATTCTGCGCACTGTTCTGGATTTTGTGCAAAGTAAAAATCTAGTTCGTGCATCCTCGCTCCTTTTGAAAACCTGCCTGTTCTTTTCTCAGTTCTGGTCAAAGTAGACACAGATTGAGAAAACCAAGAACAGTTTCAAGCTCCTTCAGATGTAAAAACATTAACTGCGCTACAGGTCCTCTTTACTCAAAACGGTTGTGACAAGTACACATTTCATAACACCGGTAGGTAGAACCTATTCCATCAAATCTAATATTTGTTGCTCTTCCGTTTCAATGATTGTTATTTACATGGTGCAATGCCATACATGTGCCGATATAACACAAAGCTTTTCCTAAAAATCAATGTAATCTCTGCTTAACTAATATTTTAGGGATGGTAAAATGGCGTACACAGTTTTGTATGTGTATCTTAAAAGATGCGATCTCCAATATTTGATAAGGCAAAACACTTGTTACCAGGATTTATTTTTTGGACGGAAGGGTGCGAAAGACAACGTAAACTTTCAAGTGATTGGTTGCGGTGAGTTAGACAAACAAAACTTTATAATTCTTGTAAGACGAAAATCTGGTACATTCCTGCAGTAATCCCGAAACATGGAAATGATGATTATCGAGTCGGCTGTGGTTTTCACTGTAAATAATAAAAGATAGTGCTATCTCAATAGTCTGGTATTTTCTCTCAAGTTAATTGATTTCCGCTTAGATCTTTTTTAAAAACTTTGCAAAAATTATAAACACCAAAACAAAACAAAAAGGCAATTGTTGGTAATCCAGTTTCAGAGAGAGGGGAGGGGTGGGGCCCAACCTTGTTCCCAGGTTAAAATATACAGTGGTGCCAGCAGTATGTCTGCGGTTGACTTTGGTAATTTATGCACTAAATGTTGCTGTTAGCTGCGCAGAGAAAGTAGTTGTGTTGTATTCAATTTCTAGTAGAAAACGGAAGGAAGATTAATTTTATTGTTTTTATGAAACTAAAGCTCTAGCATTCATTCTCGATCAGTAAAAAGGAACGCAAGAAAGGAAGTTAATTTGCCTTCTGAACGGGAAATTAGCAGGAAAGGTGAATTGTTTTTAGTTTATCAAAAGTGTTGCACGTACTAACCACACAGCTGTGTTGATAAAATGGCGGCGTGCATCAGATCACTTGGCATACATTTTAGTTCAGTTGTCTATCAGTTTAATAGGATTATTCAGCTAGCATTTAAAGAAACTTTTATAAATCTTTAATTGCATTTTTTAATACTTAGTGTGTATAACAGCTGATTATTTTGTTTTGGGGGAGATGGTTTTGTAGTAAACGCTTCATGTCGACGCATGCACAGACGGTGGCGAGACAAAAGCTGACGGATCAATTGTGATGTACGTGGCCTAGTTTACACTATTATCTGTAAAGAAAACGTTGAAGTAAAAAATGCCGAGTGCATCAAATGTAATAAGGGATATCTGGGCCAACAACCTGGAAGATGAGTTCTCCAAAATTAGAGAGCTAGTTGTAACGCACCCTTATGTGGCAATGGTGAGTAAACTTTGAAGATTTTTGAATTATATTTATCTCGGATTTACTACAATGATTGTAGATTGAGTGATTGTCAACGCTCATGGGATCGTTACGTAAGATATTGCTTTTTTTGTTTTGTTTTGTACTTTAAATGTTGTCGAATCAGGCCTTGAGTCTTGGCACAAACAAATACCTGATCTTCTCAGGAATGAAATATGCGAAAAAAATTACGATCGTCGAGAATGCTCAGTCAATGTATAAGCAATATTCTAGGCATTGTAAAAAGTATATCTTATCACAAATGATAAACTATGTCTTGCTTTTGATTGTCAAATATTTAATCTCCTTTATTCAAGATCCAGGCAAACAAATGGGCTTTTGCATTTAATATCCATACATCCTTCCTGGTTGAGGACCATTTTTATTTTGCTTAGCTCCCTGAAGGAATAGGCTTTTTGCAGCAAATGATCACATGGTAAATGATATTCTGGATGGCAAAGGAATTTGACAGACTCCACTGGGAAATGTAAAACAATGAACACTCGCACTTTTCTAGTTGATTGTTCTTTGTGTTAGAGCCTGTCACATTCCTTTGCCATCCAGAATATCATTATTTGTACCATGTGATCATTTGCTGCAAAAGGCCTATTGTGCTGTTTAGCTTAGCACCCTGAAGACATCTGAAGTCAAAATCCACTTTCCCCAAGGGGAATTGGCTGTTTCTTAAACCCACAACCCCAAAGAACTCTGAGGTCATAATTAAGTACTCTTAAGAATTCCAGGGGTCCTCAAACAGGGGTAAATGTAATAGCCAAACTTAAAAAGTCAGAAAACAGCTTTGATAAGCAGTTTCTATTGACTATTGTAAACTGTTTTATTAACGTTGTATGTTGCTATTATTGGTGGAAAATACATTTTGAGTTATGAAGTTTTTTTTTAATGTAATTTTTTCATAGAGAAACTAAAATCTCCAAATTGCTAAATCTATTAGGGATCATAAAAGAGGTGTAGTGAAAAGTTAGTGCTCAGGATTTGTTTTAATAACCAGCCAGTTGGCTATTTCAAAAATGGTGAATCTAACTCGGCGATCAATAAAGATAAATCCAGACAGTGATCAGAGTGAGCCTTGATCTTGGGATACATTACGAATCTGTATACATTACAAATGCAGCATGATGAAACATGACGACTATGCAATTTTGTTGTCTAGACAATTTACTAAGACCCTTTAATCCTGGCTCATATAAAGTGTTGTCTCTTCCACTTGGGAAAACCTTAACCAACAGTTTAGATGAGATTTTGAATCAGGGACAATGTTGTTGTGTGTTTACATGATTGGAAAGTACATGTATTTGGCCATGGACAAATGATCAAACACAGGAAATCTTTAAATGTAACACTAAGTAAAATTTCTTACATATAATTCTTTTAAACTTTTCTATCTTGAAATTTTATAAACCAAACTTTTCAAGGTAATTTTTTATGAAGCATTGTTCATCTTCAATCCTAATAAGAACTTAAAGTATGTTTTTTTGTTTGTGTATACTAAAAGATTTGACAGCAAAATATTTTCTTGTTAATTTGAGAAATACAAAGACATAATTTTTTATTCAGACTGTAAACTGCTGCAGGCATTCTCAGTGTTAATTAAAGTATTATTAATAATTCTATTATGAACTCTGAATGATTTAATCCTCTTTGTATCGGGGTACATAAGGCCAAATTCTGCATGGCTTAGTATAATTTATAGCAATTTTTGATTAGAATTGATAAAAAAGACCCTTTGAAATGATGCCTTTCAAGATGGAAAAACAAAAAAAATATTTCTATTCATTATGTTACAAAATATTTCACAGGATACAGAGTTCCCTGGGGTAGTAGCTCGTCCAATAGGAGAGTTTCGTAGTACATCGGACTATCAATACCAGCTACTGAAGTGTAATGTGGATTTACTAAAGATTATCCAGATAGGCTTATCATTTTATGATGACAGAGGAAATCCTGCGCCAAATTGTAGAACATGGCAGTTCAATTTTAAGTTCAACTTAACGTAAGTCATGGCGTTGTTCAGTAATGTCTGATTTGTAATTATTGTACTGGAATTAATTATGATTAACTCAGTTTAAAAATAACAAAATCTTTATCAATAAACCATTTCAAAATAATCACTTAGTATAAGCGGGCCATTTATTTACCATAACAATACAAATTATTTGTTAAGTCAGGGCTCGAAATTGCGACCGATACGGTCGCATTTGCGACTAAATTTTTCCTTTTGCGACTAAAACTTCTGCAGTGGTCTCAATTTTGCGACCAATCTTCATCTCTTAGAGATAATAAACAAAACAAAAATTATCCGCCAGAAGTCGCTACCTTTCCAATACTTTTCAACACTTTTAAATTTTGCGACTAAAAATTTGCAACCAGTCGCAAAAATACGACCAAGAAATTTTCTTAATTTCAAGCCCTGGTGTGGTCTTTTTTTTAAGTCTCTTGATTGTAGGTTAGGAGACTAAACCAACAGCTTAACATTCGGCCACGTGTAGGAACAGAAACGAAACGTCCCATTTGTCAATAAATATCTTCAGTACCTATTATGTCAAACGAATGATTCTTGGAATTTTTCAGGGGGCACGTTTATCCTGGAGCTGCTCTGGGCAAAATGTATGAACAGAGGCGAAAGGAGCTAACACAACTCAGCAGGTTGAAATTTCAGATTTTATGTCCTTAGTACTCCAACTAATTTTAGACCCTCAAAACCGCTTGGATCGTCAGTTTAAAAGTAACTGTTAAATGGTATCTGTAAACTGGTACTTCAAGACTGCTGAAGATGACAGTACGTTTTTCTTATAGTTAGTAGCAACAAAACACACAATTGACTGATAAGGTAATCGTTGTCAGTCTTGGATTTGGGATTAGATGATGTGGAGTCTGGGTCCCAGATACTGGATTCACAATTCCACATACGTGAATTTTAAAAGGTCTGTTTTGGAGATTCCAGATTCCTAGACCGGTTTCAAAAGAGTAGGATAACAGATTCCTCTAGTAAATATTTTTTGGATTTCAAAATCCATGATCAACTTTTCCTGGATTCCAGGAACAGTAAATGGAGCGGCAGTCTGGAAACAAGTCTTAGCTATGTATTTTTCTAAGTAAGAATAAGACAAAGATTTTTTACAGATTTTGTTCTGATGTTTGCAGCGACCCCTTTGGTCACATTTCTTTTGTACTATTAGCATTGGAAATAGGTTCATTGTTTTAGTGTCACAATTTGTTTATTTATTCTTTTGGTAGAACTTCCTTCAGAATCTGGAATGTGTACAGATATATCCTATTTAAATTGCTGGGATAAGAACAAAAAATAGTTACTGCTCAAGAGGAAGAGGCCTAATATCTGTGGATCGTTTCCGGTTATGTTTCGGTTTCGTTGCTGGCAAAATGACGGAACCGCAAAATGGTTTCCGTTGGCGATATGAAGACAATCGGTTCAATGAATTTGTAGAAAAATACAAAGTGTTAACATATCAAGTATGATGAACAGAAGAGTGGAGAACAGATAGCCAATTAACCCTTTCAGTCCCAGTCAGTTATCAACACCCAACTTCTCCTAACTTAACACATGCAAAATAAGACATTTTGT
>JAOBAY020063850.1:0-12548 GCA_025331085.2 Zoanthus sociatus
CCCTCCCCCTGCGCGGGCCTTGTATTACAAGCTTGTCTTTGGTGACTGTCTAATAAAAATAAAATGGCCGTTTCAACAAGTAAACTCTGCCATGTACATCATAAGATCTAGCATAGATGGGGATTAAGAGACAATATCATTATGAAAAAGGACTATTGATTTATTTTTTAACCGAAACTCTAAATACAGCCCCCCAACCTCCCCCTTTCCATGACATACAAAAAGAACTCAGTTCTATATAATAGAAATCCCTTTGCTTTATATAGAGTCATAAACAATTTTAATGGGATTGAAAGTTATATAGATTTATTTTTCAAACACATTCTCTATTACAAGCTTGTAAAACCAGTAAAGGATTCAAACAATAGTTTGCAGCTGTTTCCGGCGCCTGAAAATGGGGCATCCAGCCACCTGTATTTACAATCACCATTTCGAGGATTCTGACAGATAATTATTATTCGGGTTTGTTTTTCTGAATTTTCTACATTTATTTTTCAAAACTTATTCCAAATGGGTGTACTCACAAAATGTACCCAGAAACTAACATCCATCAGGATGGGTGGCTCGCGACAACTTTATAAGAATAGTATCGTGCCCCCATTCAGTCTATACTACACGGGGGAATTCGAGCAACATTATGACTTTCAATAAAAAAATTATCTATCACATTTCTTTTCGAGAGATCAATGGTTATTAAAGTTTTTGCGTTTTATCCTCTTATCATTTATTTGAGCTAACGTTCTGTGTACGTGTTGACTCCATTTTAATATATGTAAATATCAAATACGTTGTTAAGAAAATCATTAATTCTTTCTCCAGATTCTAAGATGGGAAAAAACCCAAAAATGTTCCAAAATGTCAAATGCTCCATATATCTGTTCTGCAACTCCCTACTTCCCCACCCCTCCCCCCTACTCTCGTGCTTTACTTTGATTGGTGCAAAAGTATTCATGCATCGTGTTAACGTTTGAAACAATTACTTTTGAAATGTTTTAGCTCATTCGATAATAATTAATGACCATGACTCTGGCTTTAAAAAAATTAAAGTGTCTTTCTGTTCATGAAAGTTCAAAAACACTTAATCTATTACCATAGTACTGACTGACAACAAGTTTATCATAATCCAATAAAGCAGCAAAGCTTGGTGACTTTAACTCACAAGTTGTCTTTCCTATGAACCGTCCATCAACAGTGAACATCTGTACACGCTTATTACCACACTCACACATGAACAGATAACCACGACCGTCCACTGCAAGGCCGCGTGGATAGCTAAACTGTCCATTCTCTTTCCCGTACTCTCCGAACTTATAAAGATACTGACCTTTACTATCATACACTTTGATCACGTGATTACCGCAATCAGACACAAAAAAGAGTCCTGGTAACTAACACAGTGAAATGGTCCATTAAGATTCTCGGTTTTGTTACCAAACTCGAAAAGAAAGCTTCCAAAGAAATCAAACACTTGGATTCTATGGTTATTGCAGTCACTAACAATCACACGGTCTCTTTCATCCACACAGAGTCCAAGTGGTTCTTTAAATTCTCCAGTTAAGCTGCCATTACAACCGAAAGTTCTGATGTTTCTGCCTGATCTCTTGTCCAGAATCTTAATTCTGTGATTACCTGAATCTCGAGGGTAGAAACGGAATATTTGAACTTTAATTACTCCGTATTTCGTTGGGTTTTCGGATTAAATATTCCCATTCCTTACTAGATTAAAACTGAGTATTCCCTATTCTCTTTTAGGAAATATGAATTATTCAATAATCCCACTTTTCCCAATCAAATATTCCGTATACCTTATCTCTTTCAAGTTGAAATTCGTTATTCAATCAATATTCCCCTTCTACCCCCAAGAGTTAATGTTTAAATGAACACACGTAGCAAATATTATGCAAAAAAAAAAAAGTTTTTTTTTTATTTGAACAACAATATCGTTCTGTTACACTATGTAATGCCAAGATCTCAAAGTTATGCAAAACATACGAATAATCAGAGATGCATACATGAACAATAACATTTATTTAGCGCAACAATCGCATTGTTCTTCCAAGATTTCATTAAGACCTGCAGTGATTGCAAACTTTCTTACAGGGGAAGGAATGTGGAAGACAGTGGAGGCATAAACTTGTTCATCTATTTTAAACCATTCGTGTCGTGGCGGATGAAGGGAAATGAGGAAAAAGTTCTGTTTTTTAACAATACATACTAAAGATGGACACAAAGATATATAAGAGAGCAAACAGTGTGAACGAAAACATCTACCCCCCCAGCCAAATTTTACTGGTAACATTTCCGCTTTTAGTCAGTCTAAAATGGCCTCCAACACGTGGAGGTAACACGTCCTGTTCTAAAACCTCTGGATAGAAAAGTTTTCTTTTTGCATTGATAATTCAGTTCAACTGGAACTAAAAAATTTAAGTGACTGAATGTAATATAATGAAATAGCCTAAAATGATTTTAAAAGAAAACAAATTAAAATGAGTATTTTCGACAAGTTCTTACTACCATATCTTAGTTAAAGTAGCTTAAAATTTGATACTTTCTAGCTTGAAACAAAATATAATTTGTGCTACTGAAAGATAAGCAGTTAAGGAGACGTTCTACCCCAAATTTTGCAATTGGTGGACTGATAGCGAGGGAGTTGAGAGAAGTGCGCAGGCGTAGCTTTGGGTTGGGGGCGGTTTAGCTGTTTTCCATCAAATATCAACTTCAAAATTAGTTTAAACTTTTATAAATATCAAAAAACTCAATCTCTTTTTAAAACTACCAATCTCTCATCCTACAACCTAAAACTTATCTAAAAAATCTAAAAATATTCAACGTGCATCTTTTTCATTCAGTCTGCATGTGGCTTCTACTTCGTGTAGAGGACACAGATCTTTGAACCAATGAAAAGAAAGATAAAGTTTACCCCAACCTTATTTCAGCCAATCACAAACCTTGTTTAATTCTGTGTCCTCTATCCGAAGTAATACCCCTGCATGTGACCGTATGATAAAAGTTTCAACATTTCAAGTTATGAACGGTGGCATCGCCATAAAACGGTCTCCCCCTCCTCCCCTAAAAAAGTAAAACGTCCCCTTAAGTGAAATGTTTATGACTGTTTCCGTCCGATGACGGTAACCGAGGGCTTAAGCAACGAAAACAGGAACGATAACGAACAATAGCTTTACATTATGGAAAACGAAATTGCACGGTTACATTTACCGAGCTGTTCATCTGTTTACGGTCGCCTTCAGTAAGCCCCAGTCCCCACGTATCCGGGTATTTTGTATCTGCAACTATTCTGTAGCGGATCAGATTTTGGGGTGGGTTGTTCAAAGGCAGGTTAAATTTAACCCTGGTTTAAGCAAAAGTTTTAGCAACAATAGCTTATCTAAGGAAAAGAATACAGTTCTAATAAAATACTTTTCAGATTTTTCTAGGAAAAACACTTGTTAATCCCAAATTTACAGATTAAATCAGTCTCTGTAAGGTTGTAAAAATTTAACTCTGGGTTAGTGCTAATCGGCTTTAATTGAATATCTACGCCCAAATGGCTAACAAAATTTTCGCGTCCAAACGTAACCGAATTCATTCTAGTCTCCAGGACTCCTCATAAAATTTAATATGCAGAACACGCGCACGTGCTAATTCTATGTTCACGTTTACATTACAAAATCGCGGCAAAATCTCTTTTTTTTTGTTAATCATTTGTGTTGAAGTTCTTCGATTCTGTTGGTGTTCATATGTAAACAGAACAAAAATATGAAAAGCAAGATTGATTCCTATTTTGTTGCATAATGGGAAAAAATGTGTCCAGATTTAACCGTACACACTTGCCCCAATTGTTTGCAGATAAAAATTTCAACTCTGAAGAGCAGATTCAAAAGGTTCTGGATAAGCTGCCGGAGATCGTTGGATAAAAGTAGACGAAGGGCCTAAAAATAATTTAAAAAAGTGGCAAATACAAAATTCCCAGATACATGTGAACGGGGACAAATAAAAATGCCGGGAAAAACACATTATTGAATTCTGTGAACAGCGTGGATCTCGAACACAAAATTCGGTAATCTTTGTTATCCTTCGACCTTTGACCTTTACCTTTTTTTGCATGGAAATTTCGTGCAAAATCGAAACGGAAAAATAATATTTTTTCTCACCATTGTCAATGCTCCTGTCGTTGTTTCTTAAGCTCTATAATATTTCTTCTGACTGCTCTTTCTTGAAAAGTTTTTTTCCCGTATAACCTGTTGTTGTTAAGGCTAAAACCAGTTATTTCTTGCCAGCACTACTAGATCGCTCACTGACAACTTTTGCCATGTCTGTTGCTGCAAAGGTTGCTATCATACCTCCCCTAAGTTTACGTTTGGCATTAAACTCCTTAAGTTTAGACCTAGTATTTTCCATGTCTTCACGTTTCGCTCCCTTCCCCTGTAAACAAACAGAAGATAAATAAAATTTGTTGTTGCTGGCATTTTAGAAGTCTAACAAAGCACACACGTCCAAACTTTTACTTGCAGTTATTAATACTAAGTGAATCAATAAATAAATAATTCACACTGTAATCATGGCTTTTTAATAATAATAGAACTTTACATGGCCGTAGCTAGGATTTTTTCAGTGGGGGTGCAAGTCCTGAAATCTTAAGAGAGCACTAATAATCCAACAAAAAATACCGTATTTCTTTGATGCGCATAGAGGTGCTAAATATAGAAAAAATAATGATAGCATCATTAATTTCTATCAAGTTCTATCTCTCGGTTTTTAGTTTCCAATTATTGATTTTTTTACTTTATCTTAAAATGCTACAGAACAATTTCGTTCCCAGAACGTCTGGCGGTCTGGCTGAAAAACTAAAAACAGGTTGATGAATTTTTTTTAAAATCCTGTATTCTGTAATTAAGCATATTTCCAAATAACTTGCCAAGCGCCGACAGAATTGAACAGAAGCTTTCATGAATTTCCAAAAAAATTCTAATCTATATGCATGTTTCCCTTGAATTTCAAAAGACTGAGTTTCCCAGGGTTTCCAAAAAGTTTAACAGGATTTTCGTTAATCAGTTGTCTGAGAATTCTAAGAGTCATAAACTATTGGCAAATACATGATCTTTCACTGTTTATCTGACTATTGTTTGACTCCTATATTAACGCTTTGTTTTTTTTTGTTGTTTTCCTTTCATATTCATAATTCTGTAAATGGATTATAGTAGCTGTTTACATATAAATTATTCATTAATGGGGTATAACTGATACAAGTCTGTCATAACGTCAAATATTAGCGTCAGTTTTGATTTTGAAATCATTTCCTATATCTTTATTAATTCCAAGAGTTTTCCAGTAATTCAAGAACTTTCACTTGAGTTTTTGAAGTTTTTGCAGATTACCAATATACTCAGTATTAAATGCCACTGCCACTCATGGGAGTCTTTAATGAAAGTAGCAGGATTTCTAGAAAACTGCAGTATTCGTGAATGAAAGGTAGTTTAAATCAGAGTTGAATAAGAGATTATACATTACCTGTACCCATGGATGCTGCAAAGCTTGTTTCGCAGACAGCCGCTTCTTTGGATCCAGTAAAATTAACTTGCGAACTAAATCCTGTGGGAAAATACATCCGAAAGAATCAGACCACCATAAACTTGCACCTGTTTTTGTAAAATGTATTTGTATTGAGGTAATAAATATACGATATGAATTGAAATAATCTCAGTTAATGCTGCCGCAACCAAGTCTGAGTGGAGACAGCAATACTATAATCAATGAAAAAGCAGACAACAAAAAAATATCCAGGCGCGCAGGAACCCTGGCTAGACCTTTGACTTAACAAATGTGACCCAGGATCCCTTGCGCACCACGTTGCTAACGTAAACCAGATCGAGCGCAATGTTCGCTCTTTAGTGTTCTGCTCAAGGAGAGAAAAATTGGTATTTTATAGTTTAATTTCTCTGAATTTATAGTCAAAAATACCAAGTATCAAGTTTAACGAGTAAATTAATTCAACAGTTCAAAACAATAAGTGGCCATAAAGCGACAGCATTACCTGATACGGTTTAAAATCTAGAACCAAAGGTTAAGAAATGCGAGCTGTTGAAGTCCCAAATAGCTATTTTTTTTTAATCTTAAGATAAAAACTATTGTCATCTATGAGCTCAGAATTCAAATAACCAAAGAAAAATTCCGCACATAAGTATGCTTTTTAATCAAAAAAAAGATTGGAATTTAATTTTTGACCGAACGGCAGGGAACAGGTACCTGTGACGTAGCAGCAGTAAGACGTCATTCACTGCCATTAGTGTTTTGTTAAGAAAAAAAGCGTGACAAACAAAGTACTTAAAACTGAATTTATCTGTTTTTCGCTGTGTTTAAAACAGTAAACGAAGCAAATTTTTGTGTTAGCAACGTTAGCATTCAACCGGAAGCTGCACAAGTACCTTCTACTACGTCATTACACCAGGACTTCATAATGAATTGATGCTCGGTCAAAACTGACAGCTGTCCCAAAAATGTCTTATTTGCACGTTTCAAAACTCAAAAAAACGTAACAGGAACCGCGAAAAACTTGATTTTTGAAATTTAGTATTGCTAAAAGGTTCTATTTTTCATCTAAATGATAAAAAAAATACGCGATATAGGGACTTTAAAGCATGTTGCTATTCTAAAACACAGTTTCTGTCGTTTTGTACTCTCTCCCTCTGGTTCCATAAAGATTTTAAGCAACAGTTTGTGCTTACGAGTTAAAGCTAGTTGCTTTGCAACTGGCAATGTCAAACAATGCATTTGCGCGTTTTTGAGTTTTACAACCACTCAAAAAAGAATGGGTGTAAACAGTTCAACTATTCGAAGTATTTTCTGATCGCAAATAAGAAGGAGGAACTAAGCTCAATGGGAAATCATGCTGTTTCAGCTCTATCTCGTAGCTTCTTCCATATCAATGTAAAATCCCGGCATGTATAACGCTATGCTAATATTTTGACAGCCATCACGTGAACAAGTTTCCGCTTGCATATGTTGACCTTTTTTTAGGGTGCGTTCGCTCGGGCCGATTCTGGAATAGGAATACATGGAGTTTTTGGAAGAGTCGTTCGTTTGGGACCTATTCTGATTCCGGATTACAAGGAATACTCTTCCGCTCATTCTGCTCCTGATATCAGAATAACCGGAATAATCCGGAATAGTGACGTCACACACACTAACTTGAAAGGCAATAGCAACAACAACATAAAAAGGAGCTAACAACCTGCTCGACAGCAAAGAAAACGCCGAACCAGCTGTACTGCCTACTCCAGAGCTACAGAAATCCGCTGGCTCGAAGTGAAAATTAACCGCGCGCATTTTAGAAAATATGGATTACTTGGAGTAACTGTTCATTTGGTAAATTAAACGCCAGAAAATCCAGATTATTCCAAAATGTATTCCTATTTCGGAATAGACCCAAACAAACGCAACCTAAAAAAACATTTAAGCCTAAGGAGCTCTTGGTAATTTTGAAGAACATTTCTCGCAATGAATTTTGACAAGATTAGGATTAGTGCTGCGAGATCTGCTTAAGCCCGTAAAAATGGTTTAACGGGATTTGGTCAGTGATACCTTTGAAATTCCCTTAACAATTTAGTTCTATTTTGGATGCAGAACACTTTTGTTCGTTACATCATTGAATATTAAGCTACATATAGCAAACATTTCGCCCGGTGGGTCGGGAATGCTTGTCGTGCCTTTTAAGGCTAATAACTCAAGGATTTGGTACCGCTCAGGGTACCAGAGTCGCAATTGTAACATTTGCATACAGTGAGGTACATTTTAGGGCTTCCTCAGTATCATAAAGAGACATAAATCGCGCACTTCGGCAGTTCCAGCGGAACTTCAAACTGATGTAACTCGAATTAGTCGGCTAACTATATGTAAATCATATCAGGGTAGTTGGGATATACCAGAGACTAAATTAAACAAAGCAATCGTCTCCAGATTTCCAGGAGTTCTCAAGAGTAAATAAAAAATTACCAGAACCAAACCCCTTATCCACTCTCGGCAAAAACAAAAACATATCAAATAATTTCTGCCACAGAAGGAGCAACTGAAAATGAGTCTACATAAAATACAAACAGTGCAAACATGATTTAGATGCTTCTGCAAGCTTTCGGGTTTGTTTGTTAAACTTTTACAACAAGTTCCAGGTGTTTTTTCAGAGTCTTGGAAGAAAATTTCAAAATTCCAGGAGTTTTCCAGGAATTTCAGAAATAGTTAGCGCCATATTATAAGCAATGATATTGTAAAAACTGCAGTTTTGTACACAATGTAAATAAATGCAAAAAATTATGAATAACTCAACGTTCAAACCCATGATCTCTTAAGATATCCACTGTACAGTACAGCATTAGAAAAATAATGCCTTATACAGACCTTCGCACTCTCCGACACCTCGTCCCACCATGGAGAAATGAATTCATAGTCACATTTCAGAATTCTTTGAAACATAGCTTGGTCCCCCCTTTCATCATAGAAAGGTTCAAATCCGCACAGTCTGTAAGTTGAGACAAAGCTTGAAAGTCATAAACTTAATAACTGATAAAATAATTAATGTGTAGATGTAAATCGTTCCATAAAGATTCAGTTTTACCTATTTTTGCTTTCGTGAGAAGTACACTTCTTCACTAAATCTCTTTTATTTATTGCCCTTTTATTATTTATTAATCTGAAGTTACGGACCATAGGTTGAATCAATCAGATACTGAAATTACTGTATTCCTTCAAACACTTGAATTATATTATCGGGGGTAGAAGCGGAATATTGAATATTGCTCTCGAATTAATTTGAATATTTGAAAATTCTGGGCGGACGTGGTTGGCGCAGTTGGTAAAATCTCTGCTTTCCAACGACAAGGTTCCCAGTTCGATCGCGGCAGTTTGCCGAGATTTGAATATTTGTGTGACCTTCTTTTCCGCCCACGCCAACTGAGCTTTCCATCCTTCCGGGGTAGTTAAATGAGTACCAGCCTCTAGCTGCTCGGAGCTAACCTGCGATGGATTAGTGTCCCGTCCAGGGGGAGTTAAGACTCTCATCCGCTTGACACTACAGAAGCCGGAGATAAGCGCTGGCTCCATGGGCCACTTGGCTCGTAAAGGATTTATTTGAAAATTTAGTTTGAATATTGAATACCGTAACTTTCAAAAAGTTTACAAGGTAAGCAGAAGTTTGAATATTGAATATTAAAGTTTGAATATCGAATATCGGTTTTGAAATATTCCGCTTCTACCCCCAAATATTAGTAATATTAGACTTGGATCTATGGTCAAGAGTTAGAAACGTCCAGGACTTTAAAAAAATTAGGCTTCAAATCTTCTAGCTGTATGATTTCAGTTCATATTTCTACTAAAACAAGTTGAAAGAATGTAAACCAGATTGTCTAAAGAAGAATGTAGGTAATGAAAAATCTCAGCCAATGGGAGCCACGGCCAAATGTGAAGGCCTGAAAAGAAAAGGGATGCATGAGTTCAACAACAAGACCCTCTGCTGACATGCGCAACAATCTACAGTAACAATAAAGCTTAACTTACAAAATATATAGAATGACTCCAATGGCCCACATGTCAATTTTTGTGTCATAACTATAACCCAGAAGAACCTCTGGAGCTGCACAAAAAACAATTCAAAAAACAACATAAATGACACGAAGATGAGAAGTTTCTATGGTAACCTGATTACTAATAATCATTAATAATATTTATTACACATAAAACTAACAGTGTTGTAAGTTGTTCTCAAACATGACTGTCCTTAACTTTCACACTTGTCGCATTTCTATGCATATAGTAGGTCAAAACTCACAGTTGTCCTGCATCTGTCCTCTTAATAATAATAATAATAATAATAATAATAATAATAATAATAATGATAATGATAATGATAATAATAATAATAACAATAACTTTATTGAAAATGAGATTAGTAGCCGAAGGCTAAATTACACTCATTACATAACATATAAAATTTAAAAATCTGCACATAGGGTATAAGATAAAATCAAGCTAAATCTAGTTAAATTCTAATGCTTCTAAAAATTCATAAGATAGATAATGATTAAATCAGAGTTCTGTTCAAGACGCAATCTCACGAAATATTATTCTAAAAGTATGGCCTATAATGGAGCTGAAACCAATTGTAAGATTGAACAAAGTTTAATTATGATGATGAACAGCAACTGTTTTGCTATTTACTTTCAGCACCATTTATACACTATTCTTACCGATAGGAGTACAAAATCATGATTTTTGAATGGATTCATTCATTCGGTCTGATTTCCACTCTACTTTGTTTTTGCATTAAGATTGAGTATATCCACCATCATCGTTCAAATATTTGTCAGTGAGCACGTATTTTTACCGAATGAATCCAGTGCCAAAAGATTGGCGACATGTATTAGCCATTTCAGCGTTGAATATCACAATTGTTACGTTCAAAGGTGCAGTGTTTTTGTTCCTTCGTGCCTTACGGCCTCCACTCTCTTGCTTCTGCAGTCTAGCCGGGAGCACCCCATTTCCCCGTCATATTAGGCAGATGGTACCCCAAACAGTTAACAGGTTGTTTCTGCCCCTGAGGTTCAACCCGCATTTATTTATAAATACAAAAAGATCCATGTTTATTAACTGAAAACCAAAAATAAGAAAAAGAAATAAAACAAAAAAGAAAAAAAAAGAAAAAAGAAATAAAAGAAACAGAAAAAAAAAAGATCAGATCCAAAAATCGCACCCGTTTACCACTAGTTAGCCCCTGGCAGACTCTGGTATACTAAACCGATTATTAAACCAACTTAATTTGTTTAACCTGTAATTTTTACTAAGAATAGTTCCCACTGCAACTCTGAACAGCTTTCTCCAGTTTTGCTCGTAGATTCAGCATTTACGTCGTTTTAAAGAGTTTAACATCAACCATTATTGTGTCATTCCATGGCCTGGTTTTCTTTCTTTGAGTCAGTACTTCACAATCTCTATTCACAAATGTCACACTCTGTGATACATTTGATTGAGTACAGTATTAAGGCAGGATGAAAATCTTAGCTTAAACCTAGCTATATCTTGAAATCTGTGCATGGTTGGCAAGTCAAACATACCACAATATCCAGGAGTTCCACAGACAGTGCTGGTTGCAATTTCAGCTTGTAGCATCTTTGATAGTCCAAAGTCTGCAACTTTCAGGATTGCATTTTCTGATGTGTCACTGTATAACAGATTTTCAGGCTGTGCAAAACAACAGACAGTATATAAAGCTAAAACGTTAACCTTTAAGGCGGTTTTCCTATTCATGAAAATTTTCAGCGGTGAGGAACGGAACGGAACGAAACAGAAAAGTATCTGAGCAAGCGTGACTTGCTACTTGAACGGAGAAAGTTCTGTTCGTTCTGTTCCAAGGAAAGTAGATTAAGTTTAACTTTTTTTCTGTTCCACACAGAAAGACTTTTTGATTATGAAATTAACCAATCAACTTTCGTGTTTCTGTCACATGAGGAAAATCAAGCAGTAAACATATAATTGAGAATTATGGCGCCAACACAATGACTAATTTCCACTTTCGTTCAAACTTTTCTATTATTTCTTTCCACTTTTATGCTGACTAAGAACATTCGATCAACTCTGGTTTCAACATTTCCCAAACAGTATTTGTAGTCAGTTCCAATATGATTCTTCCTATACTAGTGGCGCAAATGCGAAAATTTGCTACAATTATCGTTTGGGCACCGCCGGTAAATAAGTATCGCAACGTAACACTGAATTATTCACTTGGACGGACCAAATGGTTCTTTCTTCTCGGCCGACTTTTAGACTTTTGGTGTTTAACTTCCTCAAGTTGTATTGGACTCATTCGAAAGAACTGGAAAAATAGGGTATGAATAGACAACATTTCTTTCACTAATAAATGGAATTCACCCTTTAACTTTCTTTAATTTCTTGATAAACTTTCTTCACCCACGTTGACTTTTTTTATTTTGTTTTCAAAGAGAGATTTCTCCGTAGCAAAAACTTTTGTTGTAAAACAAACATTTAACCATCTTAAAAAAAATTAAACATCTTAAAAATAAAAACGAACAAAACATTGTTGGGTGGCAATCTAAAATGAAAGGAAATTGACAACGGAAAATTTTCCGTTTCGTTCCTGTCTGCGGAAAATTTTCTTGAAGTAGAAAACCGCCTTTAAAAGCCAAGCAGCGCATGTTAAGCGAGGCGGATGAAAAAATTTGATTCATCCTGAATGGGACACTAGAGAGCTTATACCCCAGACGTTCTTCTAGTCACGGATGCCAACCGGAACTAAACTGTCACAAGAGAAAATGAGAGGATAGAGAGGGACAATGACGGTGTTGGCTGGAATATGTTAATTTCTCCAAAATCTGTTTATACTAACTAAAACAATTAAACCTCTCGGCTTCATGGATAACAAGTTTGAATAGCCCATTTAGCCCACGGCCTCACGGGCTATTGACTCGTAGCCCATGAGGCCGAGAGGTCTAATTGTTTTAGTATAAACCTACTAATCGGTCAAAAAAGGATGTACAAATTAAATTATC
>JAOBAY020063861.1:0-12547 GCA_025331085.2 Zoanthus sociatus
CTAGTATAGTTTTTATAGTTTAATTCTTAATGAGGTCCTTTTTGAAAATCATTGTTTAATGAAAAAGTATCCTCAATAAAGATTATTATTATTAGCAGGTGGTATCAAGTCATTGCAGTTTATGTTTGCCTTGTCGTCAAGCGTTGCCTCAAATCCACCATGCCATTAACACTGCAACTTTAGTCAACTTCTTTTGATCCTGGTAAAGCTCATGAAAAAGTTGCTCTTCTCTTTTTAACGATTAACGAACTTCATTTGGACGCTGATGAAAGCCATCAAGCTTACTATCAAATGGCAGTTGAATTAGCTGAAGCAGGAGGGGTGAAACTTTTTAAGAAGAGAACAGGGGACCGCCAGGTGTACCGAAACATCGTACCCTCAAATAGCACTGCCAAATACTTCAAAAAAGCTGTAACAATTCCCTTCCTTGATCTGCTTGTAGGACAATTACAATCCCGATTTCAGAAGGAAACCTCAATGCATTTGATGTCACGTATGCTTTGCCTAATTACATCACCAGTGAACCCAAGTGGGCAGAATATTTTTCGCATTTCCTGCTAAAGTACAAACAAAGATGACCTACCAAAACCCGATTTCCTCGAAATGGAACTAAGGATGTGGAAACTCTTCTGCATGAACTCCAAGAATCCACTTTTGAACTCCATTGCAAAGTTGTTCCCATTGATTGATCATCATTCCTTTGCAAAAATTCTCACTGCGCAAAGAATATCTCCAACCATTCCAGTAACAACATATAGTTGTGAGAGATCCATTTCAACCCTTCATCAATTGAAAACCTTTATGGGAAGCACAGTGGGGGAAAAAAGATTGACGTCACTCGTGCTATTGAATGTTCACCGTGAAAAACATCTTGACATCGAGGAAATAAAACACACCAGACGAATGGTGTTGGTGGATATCTTAAACGGCGATGAAACAGATGAAGCAGCTGCAAATAACGTTTAAATTAGAAAATTTTCATCGGCAATTACTCTGAACGTTGACAAAGTATTCTTCGTGTAACAAAATTTGCTTCAAAGTCATGAACGACAAATATAAATTTCAATATTTAATGTAGCCATGCTTAATGAATACACGGTTCTTTCAGATGCAGTATTTGATTATGCAAAACTTACCTAAATTTAGTATGCTTCACATACCCTCACTTTAATTTTTAGAATGCATGTTTTGTATTATGTATTAATATACCTTGGGTTTATCTTGTTTAGTTAATTAATTTCGGTATTCTTTTACTTAAAGCACCTTTATAAATGTTAATTTGATACAATTTTTTTCGGACAAAAATTTCACCCTTTAAATGCTGGAAATGGCGTTTTCAGGCATTGGTTTTCAAACATTTTGCGGGAACAGGGGGGAGGAGGCACTATCCTAGGGTTTGGTTGGGGAAAAAGCAGCCACAGCGAGATTTTCAGCTGGATCCGCCCCTGCGAAGATTATTCTATTCAGTGTTATTTCAAAATATAAAAAACCTAAATGTAGTGTGATCAGATCACGTGATTTGAGCAGCAACGACAGTTCCGGACATATTTTTCGCAATAAGCTCAAAAACATTGAAAAATTTCACAATTAAGCTTGCACCAAGTGAAAAACAAATAATATTTTCTTTTAGGCTATAAACTACTATATACATCTGTGAAGTACCAAGGCATAAAAACCATTGTGCTGCCTAGAAATCAGGAGAGACGCTTGATTAAATTCATCGCTCCAGCGAGGATGCCATGTTGGCGTGACATCGCAGTCAGACTCAAGTTCGTTTCAGCGGTTTTCCGCAAAAAACTGTGTACGTGACGGTATTTCTGACCTCAGAACAATAATCCTGAGCAAAAAAGAAAATTTTGATGTGTGGCAACGAAACTGATCGCTGAATAAAGCGTTTTAGAAGTAATTTTTTTAGAAGTAAATTACTGCCTCTTTATAAACTTTTGCCGTAGCTAATCATGTTCCTTGATCTTTAGTGAGTAAATATTGCTGTTTTTGAGCAGAAATGAGCGAGAAGTATCACACGGAAGCTACCGAAATGACGAGTGACTCAACTTTGCTGGCAAATTTAGATGAAATTGATGATTCTGATGACACAGAAAGTTTGAAAAACAAAACTACTGCTAATAGTGTTCTTAATGAGGATGATGAAATACTATTCGATCATAAAACTGAAAGGACATTTCTCCCCCATACTGACAATGATCAAAGTGAACAAGATGCCATACATAGCAACTAGGAACAAAAATTAGTTGGCCTGTTATTGAAAATGAACTACTAAATGAGTAGACAACACCATTTTTTGCAACAATGGCATTTCCTTGTTTGTTCCAGATCATAAGGGTAATCCTATTAATCCATGTTTGTGCAGAGACATTACCCTTTGCAATAAAGTACAGCATCTCATTAAGTTTGGTGAGTTTATAAATGGTAAATTGATTTAGAGGTTTGCATCTCATCCTAGATTTTCAAATTGGTCTCTAAATATGATTCAAAGAAAGAGAATGATGCAAAAAAGTGCCATTTTTCTCAAACAAAATCCTGAAGAGGCCCATCTTACAATTGATGAGTTGCGAAAAATGGCAAATAGCAATGTTTTTATGTCCAAGCTATAAAGACATGCAAGTAACATAACTGGAAGTTCATCATATTCGTATAAAATACGAGAGGATTTAAAGGCTATAATTGCTTGTAAGGGAGCTCCTACAATCTTTTTTAAATGCACTGGCCTGAGCTGCACTCAAATTTTAGATCCAAATTTTCAGAACCTGAATGCAGATGGTAGACAAAGAAATGTCATTTAGTTGATTGGTTTTTTAATAAATGTTTAGAAAGTTTCCTCAAACACTGGTTATATGATACTTTAAATGCCGAGTGGCATTAGTACAGATATGAGTTTCAAGACAGTGGAAGTATTCATTGCCATGGGACAGCAAAATTGAAAGGTGACCCTGGGCTCTGTAACCTTACTGAGATGGTATTAAAGGGTTTTCTTGCCGAGAAAAGTCCAAATGATTACAGAGATCCTAATATTTTGCTTGATAACAAAGCTAAAGGGCGTCTGAGCAAGTTTGTAATTATGTAGACACTCTTGTTAATACTTGGTGAGGAATAGACGAAACCTCATGTTCATCCTTGCAAAAAGTGTCATGAAGATATTGTTGATTTTGAGAGTGACTATGCTGACTTGCTCAGCACTCTTCAGCGACACACACGATGTAGTACTAAGTATTGTTTAAAGTGCAATGATGACAAACAACTCCAGTGCCACTTTCAATTCCCTTTTGATTGCTGCACTAAAACAAAGCTACAGTTTGAACCAATTAACACTAAAAACAAAACCACTCAATACAAAGCTAAAGTGCTATCCAAGTTATTATTGATCATCATGCATGTGTAAAATATCTCTAGTATGCAGCCAAAGGCGAAACAAGATCATCTATGCCTAAACATACTTTTAACACAGTTCTCAGAAAGTCAGTCTGACGAGGATGCTAAAAAAGCTATAAAAAAGATCATGATAAAAACAGTTCGTAAAAGAGATTTTAGTACTCAAGAAACAATGCATTTATTGCTTTCTCTAAAACTGCATAGCACAACATTTCAAGTATTACCAGTTAATTTGAATGGCTCTCGAAAAGTGGAAATAAATTCTAAACAGACCGTTGCACAAAAGATTCCTTACTAGATATATATGCAAATCGTATCAATTACAAACATACATTCCCTTCTATGTACGTTGAGCAATCAGTTAAAATCATGTTTAAAAACACATGTGCCATTTTTTAGTATATTTAAACCTTTTAACGCTTTATACACACTACCTGATGAAGACCGCAGAGTTGGTAGAAAAGTTGTATTAATTTTAAACAGATCAGATTTCTAGAGTTTTTAGATATTCCCTTCTATAATGAGTGTCAATTTCATTGATTTTGCTACAAACTTTACATTTAAAAAGGGAAAGCTAGTCAACCAGACGGGTAATGTTGTTCCAAGACTTTTCCCAAATTACTCTTTCAATCCCAAAGGTGATAATTACTGTATGTTTTGCAAATACCAGTAATTAAAGTATAAACCATGGAAGATTTCTCAGCATGATGCTTGGGGTAGTAAAAATCCAAAAGGCTACACCTTTACAAATGCATGACATTTTGACTTTACCATATGCCCAGAAGCATGTTCCTAACTAGATAGAAAAAATGAAAAATGTGCGAGATAACATTGAACATTCAATTGATGAACTACAAGAAAGTGAACACCCTGAGGCTCAAGAAGAATGGATGATACTATCACAATTTCATACGTCTGTTATTAACAATCATGATGAAAACCCAAATGCAAGGAACTACAATTGGCATTTAGACGGTACAAAGTATAGTGAACAGGATAGAGGAGAAATGCCTAATTGGATTAAAATGAAAAGGGACAATACTAGTTCTGTAAGTAGTAAATTGCAACATATTGACACAGCCAGTTTCAGTGAAACACAAAAGCTTGCATACGAAATTATAGTAAATCATTTTACATTACCAGCTGGATCTAAATTGCCCCTTCTTATCATAATTGGCTAACCAGGAACAGACAAAAGCTATCTTATAAATGGGATTTCTAACTATCTCCAAAATAAATATGTTATTGCAGCAACAAATGGTAAGGCGGCCTTCAATATTAATGGTGTGACCATTCATTCTTTGTTAAAACTTTCTGTAGGTGGTTTGCGCCAGAAAGATTAATCTGGCCAGTCTCTTGTTAATTTGCAAGACCAATTATTGGGTATTGACTATTTGTTGACTGATCAATATTCTATGCTTGGTCAGTCTGCAATGGGCTGGAAAGATAGACGATACAGACATGCCATTGGGGTAAAAAATCAATTGTTTGGTGGTAAATCGATCATTTTGGTAGGGGATATGGTCAATTACCCTCAGCTTGTGATAAACCACTCTATCATTTAAAACTATCAAGTGAATTAAAAGAACACGGCTATCTGGCATATCAGATGTTTAACAACGTTGTAATTCTAGATGTTAATCACGGAGTTAAAGGTTCAGAATCCAACCAAATAATCTTTCGAGATTTATTGTATAGACTGCAAAATGGTGAATCAACTCGCAATAATTGGGAGTTTTTACTTACAAGCCAGCCAAATTGTGTGGAAAACCTAAATGACTTTCAAACTGCCACACGATTATATTACAGCAATGAACAAGTAACAAAATATAATTATGATCGCTTAATCCAATTAAATACTCCAGTAGCAATAAAACATGCCATACACTCTAGCGACAAGGTAAAACATATCAGTTCTCAAGATATGCTTGGGTTGCAACCAATGTTGTTTATCTATAAAGCAGCTTGTGTTATGCTTACAATGAACCTATGGCCATCAGTTGGTTTATGTAATGGATCAACAGGAACGGTTGTAGATATAATATATGCAGAAAACCATCAACCTCCTGATTTGACAATTGCTGTTGTAGTACAATTTGAACACTATACAGGTTCTGTCTTTTCAAACATGCCATCTTGTGTCCCTATTCATCCAGTAACTGCCACTGTAACCACAGCTAATTCAATACATGAAAGACAACAGTTACCTTCAAGACTGGCATGGGCATTAACAATTCATAAGAGTCAGGGTATGACTCTGCAAAAGGCTTGGGTAGACATTGGTAAAAGAGAAACAACTTTAGGAGTATCGTACGTAGCAATTAGTCGTGTTTGCAACTGTCTTCTCTTGTGATGGAACCAGTTACATATGATAGATTATCGAGTATAAAAAATTCAGGATTAATTAAATACAGGTTAACAGAAGAAGAGCGGTTACAAAAACTTGCTGAAGATACTGCAGCAACTAAAAATGTGTTTTACTAAGTTATCTATGGACGTATTACAGTACTTCAAATAGGTTTTACGTGGTTATATGGTTGCAAACTTGTCATTCTGTTAATGTTTTATAGTATTGAAGAAACGAGGATGGCCAAGTCAGAAAAAAGCCAAGTCAGAAAAAGGCCAAGATGCAAAGAAGAGGGATAAATTAAGTACAGCTGAAGATAAGCTATAAATATATACATTAAATTTTACAGTGGTTTCAAAATTGGCATAGCATGTGACGTCTGTAATTCGCAATGATGGCTGATTTCTTTTTTTGTAGATTATAAAATAAATCAAAATTCGGATAAAATTTAAAGTGTTGACAAAAAATGTTCCATGCAAGCAAGTATTTATGTATTTTTCTGTCCAGAATTTCGTCGTTAAAGTCCAGTAATATTGCTATGTAGCTGTTTTCAACACTGAAATTTCACATTTGTATTTCTTAGTTGCAACATTGGTAATGTAAAACCAGATCCCTTAAACAACATTATCCGCAACTTATCTAAATTCCAATATAGCACCCAAATTACAAAAATGGTAGTTTGATTGTCTGGCATTAAATTAGGATGTTGTTGTATGTATGTATACAATGTTTCTTACTTTGTACTTTACTATATTAATTAGTATTACAAGAACACTTATGTATATGTAATATCGCGTACATTATAGAAACGATTGTTGTAGTTGTGACAGTGGGGCACCTGGCCATGCTTATGTTTACATGTTTTTATGCTTACAGTTTTAGATTTTTTTTTTACAGTTTAACAACTGATGTTTATATTCTAGGTGGTGAATTGATAGCATATGTACATTCTCTATCACCAATAAAGACAAGTCAAAGGAACAATCCTTACTTCCACATGCAACTGCAGACCGAAAATAAAGCACTTACAGAGTCCTATTCACCGATAAAAATTGCAAACTATCAAACGAAAAGGAACAACAGGACCACAGAACAAGAGATCCATATAAATAAAAGATCTCGACTGGAAGAAGTAGATAGCAAACAAGTGTCATTCAACATAAAACAACCGACCACTGAGAACTCTGAAAGTAATACGCAGTGTTGATTGTTGAGTGTGGAATCGGTTGTCGAAGGCGACATCAACCAGCAGGTACATGTCTGGGACACGGACCCCGACAAACAATTCTGAAGCAGGAGAAAACACTGCTAATGCAAGAGGCTGCTCTAACAGATGAAACTGGCTCAATTAGAGTCGTGCTTTGGGAAAATGACACAAAGCACGTAACGACTGGAGTAACATACAAATTGTCCGTCATGGTTCGAAAATATGAAAAGAAGAAATACTTGACCCTAAACAAAAATTCTACGATAACGAATACAAACGAAATTGAACGTGCTGACGACATCATCTAAAACAGCCAAAGCAAAGTTGATTGCCCTGCTGAGGGAGTGCAATCAATAAAAAGATACCTTTCCTTCAACAATTGCCAAACAAAGATCGTTGCCCTACCTGACAAGAACATTGTTACATGCAATGAGTGTGGATTGACCGAGCTGAAATCCAAATGTAAACAAAGACTGTTTGCAAATGTAATGTTCTCTAATAATGTTAGTATACTTGTATTCGACTGTAAGTTACAACAGCTTCATACAATTTACCGAGAACAAACCGTCTTGGCGCAAGAGTTTGACATCATGAGTGATGATGATATTATGGAAATGATATTAACAGTGGAGGTATCCATTGTGTACAACGCAAAACGCAACCCTGTGTCTCGTGCTAAATATGCATGAACTTATACTAGCATCCATATATAGTTATAATATTCATATATAATTATATTACTATTACCTTGAGTTCTTGTTCCTGTGCATGATTGTCCATTCCGAAAAACAAAACGAACTATATGGCACAACCTGCACTTTAGTTCTATTTTATATACAATAAATAAATAAATAAAAAAATAGACTTTATTTAAGGAGGGTGAATTGCACATTAAGATTCTGACTCCATTTATTTGATTCATGATACATTTCTCACAATTTTTAAACAAGGCAGCGTTTACCACTTGTCAAACTAAAAGAATAACATAATGGGATTAAAAACGAAGAGAAAAATCTACAGAAACAAACTCCGAATTCATTACTTACAATTCTGTGTTTCATGTCTTACGAAATCCTTGTACAATTGAGTTTGTTGCCGCAATTGCCAGTCTTCTTCAGTGCTTCTCTTCAAAATGACTTTAAATTCAAAGTGAGTTTATATAATAACATTTATGCAAATCAAAAAATCTTAAATCTCAAGAGGTTCACTACAGTCTATTTGGCAGGCAATTCTTTATACTGCAAAGCATTCTCGTCCTTCTGCAGGAGTTCGCGTCCATCTTCCATCCGACAAAAGTTCTGGAATCTATAGATTTTCAAGCGAAGGAAGATATTGTTTTCAGCCAACGTTATACCTTATATTCTACATGTTTCTAAAAGCTTGTAGTTTTAGTTAAGATATATTGTTGTATCTAATCCCTCTTGATTCGTTGTGTTTGACATATTTCATATTTTCGAAACTTTGAACCCACTTCGTAAGAAATATATTTTGTTATCTTTGAGAGAAATTTTAAAACTTTATGAATTAATTTCCCAAGTTGCATTTTCACTATTGTAGAAAAATTTAATTGTTAGGTTTTGAATCTTTTATCAGCTTATCGTCTTTAAAGCGTTGTGTTTTTTTAATTAATAATTTTTCAAGACAAAAATAAGAAAAAAAGAAAAATGAGACAATAAGCTCGTAATTGAAGATTTCTGTTGTCTTCATTGTATGGGAAGTGATTAAAGGAATAAAATTTTTCTGTTGTACTTCATGTAGGCTGAATGTAGTAGACTTTAACGTTTGTTAGAACTCTTGTGTCCGAGACGTGTCATGGCACCCGTATGAATGCAATATCGTTAGTACTTCGGTAAGTACGTATTTTTTTCTTCAAATAAAATGATCCACAGCTATAAAATTGCTGTGGTAGTTCAATTCGCAGTCTATTCAAAACTGCCAAGCTGGGGAATTTATCACAATATCACGATTTTTAGGCGTTCGCGTCTGTCCACGTTAGTACGATTGAATAGGAAAACAAAATTTAAAAATAAGGATTTCGAAAATGTTTTTGAAAGCGTTGTTTAAATTTTTTAGTATAATTATGGATTCATAAAATGGAGATTTTCGAAAGAGCACTGAACATTTTAAAATATGCATAATATAAAAGCGGATGATTAAATAGTTTAGTGCGGCGAGAGGATCCATATAGAGAGGACCTAGGTGGTTTAAAAACTAAAATGTAAAACGGTAGAAGCACAAACAACCGGTTGTGCGCATAATTGTATGTTCTAGTCAAACTGTGGAATTGTCATTACACATGTTCAGTGAGCAGCATTGAAAGTTGAAGGCAATTTGAAGGTCATAAAATGAAAAACTTTGAGATAAAACTGTGGTTAGGGTGGTTTCTGCTTTCTACCACTAAACATAACATCAAAAGTATAAGAATAGAAAAGAATAAGAAAATAAAAACTTATTATCAAACAATGATATACCAAATTTTGTTGCTTTCTTTGTGTTAAAAGGATTCCTTCCTTGTTTATTTTAAGAGTTCCGAAACCGAAGCAAAACGTGAAGCCAATTGTGGCTGAGGTGGATAGCGCACGAAAAGTTATTCACCTACTATCTTAATATTAATAGAGGCTATTGCATGGGCGCGCCAAGATACGAGATTGTCTTTGTGTGAGAAGCTTCATTGGCGTGCGTATGCGATTTAATGAAAGATTTTTAACAAGTCGAACAAATAGAGTTTAAAAACGCTTAATTATCACGATAAGTGATCATTACTTTCCATTTTCTGTTTGTTCAGTGGGACGGAACGCTTGGTTTGTGGAGTTACTTTCGATCATGGGATGATGAAGACAAGAAAGCACAAGAAAGTGAGAACCCCAAACCTCGCCGCTCCGCCAGGCTGTTAAGACACCTTTTGCAATAGATTCAAAACACCTCACCGGTAATACTTACGGCCTCCAGTAGCTCAGTTGAATGCTGAAATTGAAAGTGGCACAGAGACTCTGTGTGTGTGGTATACGTACAGTAACTTCGTTGTAGTAGCTGGCTCCAAATAAAGGTTGGTAAAAGTGAGTAAATCCGAGCACTTTGCATCGCAGCCTCGTCTATCACAAACTGCGAGAACCTAAAGCTTTTACACTAAGAGAGGGCAGAGTCTGTTGCAAGACGATATATAAAGAGAAATCTGTACACTTATACGGAAGAAGTGAAGAAGCAAGGCTACCTTTCCCTGGTTATACCCATCCTAGAATATGGATGTACTGCATGTGATCCGTAGAGGCAGTACCAGATAAGCAGTTTGGAAAATACGCGACGGTGTGCTGCCCATTTTATTATACAATTACCCTCGGAAGGGAGCCAGGTTGTGTGGCGAGGGTCCTTAATCATCATCTACAATAATACCATCCAACACAGGCGGAAAGTAACACGTCTGACCTTTTTATACAAAACACGTCACAACAAGGCAGCAATCGATATTCCATCATACGTCCGACTCAAACCCGCCCAGAAAAACCAGGAGATCACATCTAAACTTCTCCCGCTCCATTCCACTTGTGACGCTTATTAGTATGTAACCTACTGTCTTGAAACAGACATAATATAATCTGTGTCATTCGACCACCTGCTTTACCTTCCTACGGGATTTTGCTGGTTTCACCCCTAAGAGACTTCGCAAGTTTCACCCCCAAGGAACTTCTCGAGTTTCACCCCTAAGGGACTTCGCAGGTTTAACCGCTGAGGGACTTTGCAAGTTTTACCCCTAAGGGACTTTGCAGGTTTCACCCCTAAGGGACTTCACAAGTTTCACCCCTAAGAGACTTCGCAGGTCTTACCCCTAAGGGACTTCGCAGGTTTTATCCCTAAGGGACTTTGCAGGTTTCACCCCTAAGGAACTTTGCAAGTTTCACCCCTAAGGGACTTCGCAGGTTTCACCTGTAAGGGACTTCACTGGTTTTACCCCTAAGGGACTTCGCAGGTTTTATCCCTAAGGGACTTCGCAGGTTTTATCCCTAAGGGACTTCGCAAGTTTCACCCCTAAGGGACTTCGCAGGTTTTATCCCTAAGGGTCTTCGCAAGTTTCACCCCTATAAGGGTCCTCACAAGTTTCACCCCTAAGGGACTTCGCAAGTTTCACCCATATGGGTCTTCGCAGGTTTCACCCCTATGGGTCTTCGCAGGTTTCACCCCTAAGGGTTTTCGCAATTTCACCCCTAAGGGACTTCGCAGGTTTCACCACTAAGGGTCTTGACAGGTTTCACCCCTAAGGGACTTCGCAAGTTTCACCCCTATGGGTCTTTGCAGGTTTCACCCCTATGGGTCTTCGCAGGTTTCACCCCTAAGGGTCTTCGCAATTTCACCCCTAAGGGACTTCGCAAGTTTCACCCCTAAGGAACTTCGCAGGTTTCACTCATGTAGGTGTAGAACTAAAAGTATTATTATTAATTAGAAGTAGACAGTTGTTTATGAAGTTTAAGATATAATGGTATTTATAGTTAAGATGTAGATGGAGATGTTAGCAGTATAGCCGGGAATCGAATCGGTGACTTTGTAGCTGGAAGGGAGAGATCTTACCTACTCGTTCTACCACGCCTGCCCTTATACAGAGCATAAAATTGTTTTTTGTACACGACTCCTGCATGCTACATATAAATTTTAAATGTAAATGACCTTAATACTAGTAAATAATTAAGATATTAAAGCTAGCTGGGCTAGTATAGCCCGTATAGGTTAATTCCAGCTAGCTTGCACCTAAAATTATGGTAATACATTTTTGCAATTGTCTTATTTTATTTAATATTGTAGGTGTCATTGTCATTGTCATGCTATTTAAAACTAATATTTTCTATTATCAATACGCAAATTATAACCAGTTTTTTTATCACCAGTGTTACCCATCAGGTCTTAACTCAGTTTCATTAAATAATAATAACTTCTACCCTACGATTAAGTTAGTGAATTGAACCGATTGTAGATGACAGTTATATGAGGAATTGCTGCACCAGTCCAGGAAACTTCATTCTTGTTTACTTACCAGATTGTTTGATCATCATGCTGATGAAAGCTGCAAATTGTTTATATTATACTTGTGTAAACCGCATCTTTTTAAAAGAAATACCATCACTGTCCCTCACACTCGATAGTGTTAAAGCCAATACTTGATGTTTACAGTAGAAAATCTGTCACTTGTTGCAATTCAATTTAAAAATATCAATTTAAATGTGTAAGAGAGAAAGTCGATTTCGTAATGGCCATTTTATACATTTGAAACTTTTTTGCTAGTTTTAACGATTTGTAAAGTTAAGAATGCATCACCAATTCCAGAGAATCACTGAACATAACTCAATGATAATCTATATTTCAATTAAAGTATTACCAATATAACAATGCATTGCTAAAGAGTTGCAGTTAAGGGGGCATTACGGTTAAACGGCACTTTTTGACTGCTTTTAGCTTTACTTTTAGTGATATCGCCGTCCATACTTCGAAATTTTGAAAAAGCCACAATTAATTCACAGACTGAATGCAAAGGAAGCATCCTGAATTTTTTCAGAATTTTTGGATTAGAATAAAGTGTTAAGTTTAAGGGGGGGAGATTGGTAGTTTTGAAGAGAAAT
>JAOBAY020063872.1:0-12547 GCA_025331085.2 Zoanthus sociatus
ACAAACATTTTTAGTTCTAAGAGGTGCACCATCAGAACTCCGGGGAGGGGGGTGGGCAGCTTTTTTATGCACGATTTTTTTTGGGTGACTTTGGGGCTGCAAGATTTTTTTTTACCACTGCTGGGTTTGCACGATTTTTTTTTATTCCCACATAGTAGTTATTAATGCAAATTCTCTATTCCTGACAACTGATTGCTAATATTGATACTGTGGTTCTAACTTTCTTGACCGTCAACAGCAAAAAACTAAAAAATCAGACCAGTCGAATCTATTGGTTGAATACTATTTCATCATATGGATGACACTAAGGCATGATAAGCTTTGGTAGACAGAGAGTTGATAGACTAAGTCGTAGAAAATTTTGGTAACTATGACATATTTTAGATTGCATTTGCTGCATTTTGGGTAATATTTTACTAAAAAAGGTACATAATTGCATAAGGCCAACTAAAAATAACAAGTCGGTATCGTCAATGTCACATCAATAAATTATGTAAATGACCCCACTTCTGATTGCATGTTTTCTTTTTCGTGGTTTCAAGTTTGCATGAAATTTTTTTCAAGTGTTTTTGCCATGCACGATTTTTTTTGGGAACTGCCCACTCCCCTCCCCGGAGTTCTGATGGTGCACCCCTAAAGTAAAGACACATGAAAGGTGAACATTTATACAACACTTGCTGATTGGCTTGTATTTGACTGAATTTCATGACAGCGCATCAAAAGGTCAGAAGTGGGGATTGGAATCTAAAAAACAATAGGTTCCATGCAGGCTCTTCTTCCGTTTATGACAACTTGTCGTTAATCTTAACCTCCAAGTAGAACAGCCTGTTCGCAGGCTAGGTTGTGAGTCTATTGCAAGTACTTAAAGCAATCGTAGACATTACTTACCAACAGGAGCCAAAGTGTAAATTAAAGGGGATTCTAATGCTTACATAGATATGTGTACCTCTTGCTGTGATTATTTAGAATCAGTCGCTGCAGTATAAACAGACGTCATGTTCTGCCCTATATAGAATTTTCCACATTTTAACAAGTTTTTAAACTGGTCGAAAACACATGATAGGCAGTTTGCACCTCAGTAAAATGAAAATGAGATGTAACTACTGACTGAAAGCCTCCTGATTACTTACTGCTTATTACTGAACAAATTCAACTAAATTTAAATAGATGAACAAAACGAAAACAAAATGGAAAAATGCTTTTCAGAAAACCTTCATTCACACGTTTACTTTCTTAAAACACTTTCAATTTTCACACTCTGTCGCAAATATACTGATTTATTATACGTATTGTTTAAGGGTTGTAAAAGGTAGTATAAGAGTTTGTTCGTTTAATGGGAGTATAAGATGCACTTATGCTACTTGTTCCTTATACGACGTATATCGATTAATTTTATACGATGTATACTAAATCATTATACTTTGTAAAATGTTTTGCATGAAATGGTTGTATAATGTAATATTTAACAATTATCCCCAGAAGTGGAGGTGACTAGTGATGGTTTACCGAGCCGCGAAGCGGTGAGGTAAATATCTTTCCCCTAAGCACCGACACTGAGGGGGATAATTGTTTTAGTATTAATCTAGCAGGTGAATAGCTTTTTTTTTTTTAGGAAAAGAAGTTTATTTCAAAAAACCTTAAAAATCTGGACAAAAACAAGTTTCACAACCAGTCTTCCGTATTAACGCGCAAACTGATGATCACATGACTAAACTCTGTCAAAGTCACATTGAGTTGCAAAAATTTTTCATTGATCAATAAGGAAATCACTGCAAAAACAAAATCTCCAGGTAATGCAAAATGAGCAATCACGTCCTGAACTTGGAAGGTTTATGTTGAATTAAAAACTGCAGTTGTTGAAAGTGCGGCCGGGAACGAGTTCGTTCAACAGCTGCTGGCCATCTTGGATTCCGAAGAAGTTGGCGTTTGCTGCCACAAGGCGAGCCGTTCCTACTCGCTTAACGGCAGCTGGTTGTGGTTCCATCACAGCCCTGTCACTATCTGTTAGATTGCGGCCAGATTCTTCAACAAGATTGGGTCTCTACTGTCATAATTTACGAGTTCCTCTTCTTGAAACTATTTTTCAATGTGCTCCTTTGTAAGCGGACGTTTGTGAACATTTGGAGCAATTTCAACGGTCTTCGACAGAGTCTTGAGAAGGTTGTTCAAAATTTTATTGGCACCAGAGAACAAACTGTTGCCAACAATGAAAAAAGCCTGTTGTGGGGAAGATTTCTTAAATGGCGCCGCGGTCAAGTGCTGCACGAATTGAGGTGAGAAACTTCTTGTGATAAAATGTCTGCCACCTTGTTTCTTGCCGACACGTAAAATTTCTCGAGGCTCTTGTTCAATCCTATTGGAGTCATTTCCTCGATAGCGGTTATACAAACTCATTTTGTTGCTGAAACCATGCTGCAAACTTAAGTTAAACTTTGTATTTTTCTTTGCATTTTGTGTTTACATGGCCTCGCATGAGTAGAAACGTTTGTAAAAAGACAAATATCGTAAATTTAATAAACAATAGAAACTGCTGTGCTGTTGATGTTAATCGAATAAAAATATTACATTAAAAAAGGACTTCCTTTCTCGTTAATTTTATAAATTTCTTCAGAAACTGGAGCAAAGCGCGAAGCGCGCGTAATCATTCTTTTCACGGTTGAGTGACCGAGGTGAATAGCGCAGGATATCCGGAAAGTGCTACTCACCTCCTAGTATAATACTAAAATGATTTGTTATACGCATTGTTTGAGGGCAATACAAGGTAATATAAGGTTTTGTTCGTGAAATAAGAGTATAAGCTGCCCTTATACTACATTGTTTTTATACGATGTTTAAAGATTCATTACACAATGTATACCAATTCATTATACTTCCTTAAATGTTTTGCACGAAATAGGTTGTATAATGTAATATAATGATTCATTATACGTATTGTTTGAGGGTAGTAGAAGGTAGCATAAGGATTTATTCGTTATAATAATGGGAATAATATGACGTATAACGATTCATTTCACAATGCATGTATACTAATATCAAGGTAAATCTACCATTTTAAGGTTAAATTACTAATGCAGAAGTACATTTAAAAACAGTAAATGGTAATTCTACTTATCTATAAAGTAAACATAAATTACCATGATTTTATTTTCGCCATTATTCTATATAATGGCGTAAACAAGAACATGAATTAAAAATTTAACCTCGGATTAGTGCTAAACGGCTTGTGAATAACTGAGCCAAGAACGGGCGTTGAAGTTTCCTTGAGGTCTTCTTTTAAAACTATTTGAATTATGGGAACAAAAAGTTTTCTAACAAAGTCAATCAACCTTTCGTAAAACACCATTCGCATGAATATCTGCTGAGGGATTTGAAAGGAACATTCTTATGAGTGGGCTCAGCCATACGTTCCGGAATGCGCCTCTGTCATGACTGGTTAGAAGGTAAAACATGCGAAAGAAGCTACTGGAAAATTATAATTTTTAAAAAGAACTGTTATATAGAGCAGTTAAATTAGTACATGGCGAGGAAGCTCATAAAGAACTCATCAAGGCTTAGTTGGACTATGGCTCCCTCTGCTTACGTCGCTAAAGCGAACTATGATTTACAAGGACCACTGATTTACCTCAAAGTGCTATGATCTTGTGATTCCCCAAAGTTAATCGATGGCTGTTCACCGACTATAGTGGTTCCATCCTTGGTTTTGGTTTTATATGTTTGTTGATTGTAAACTTTTGTTGTTGTCGTTGTCAATTTGCGGTTATCTTGAACTAGGAGCACTAAATGAATTAAACATTTAACGTCAGTCATACTGCGTAATTTAAGTTTCCATGAATAGGTTGCATAACACTATAAAAATAAACGCAGGAATGAAAGTGGATACAGAATACCATAGTGATGATGTAACATTTGATTTGTGTGTACTATAGTGATGACGTCACATACATTCGAGTTGTGAAATCACTAATTTAGTTGTAATATTCAAAAAAAGAAAGATGAAAAAGGTCTCCATGCCCAAATTTAGCATTTTGCCACCGATCAGTGATGACAATTTGCCACGGTTATGCTCTGATGCCCCCCATACAAATTAAATTAGCTTGATTTTCTAACGTTAAGAACCAAGCCATTTCTAGTACGATTTGTATACAAGCTTTAGAACATAAAGGTGGATTTTCAATTTTTGTGAAGTCACACTTTACTACTCTGTATGGCTCCAATTATGAAGAAATAACAAATCTCACTTAGGAAGAACACCGACTTCAGCACCGGGTAGGAATGCTTTCTCAATTAGAAAAAAGTAAATTAATAAAAAAGCTAAGTATCATATCAAAGTGAATGAAAGTTTATCGAGACCGAAAATCGGATTTAGTTATCATGATCATATTAACAACGTTTAAATCAATTAAACGCACGCAAGTCGGTTTTACGCAGTGGGGCCTCGCAAACCTTTGGTAATGTATTTGTATTAACCATGCATCTTAAAGCCCGGCTTTGAGGACCAAAAGACAACGTAAAGCTCCCTTCCAGAGGTTGAAAATTTTGCTTCAGTTTCACGAAACTAGCTGGACAAAGAAAAGTAATTGAGTTCCCAACTTATTTTGAAAACGCATTCACAACCAGTCAACCAGTACAACATACAAAATATAGAATCCCTGGCATTTACGTACTAGATATGAACTTTATGGACTTTTCCACAACTTTCCATAACATTTTCAAATATTTCCAGGACACATTTTTTCCCCCTCAAATAACAGTTCAACAAAAAAAATATAGATATATATAAAAGCCGCATCATTACATAATTTTACCGCCGAGTTTCAGGCTGAATCCTGACAATTTTTTGTTTGAAAACAAATAAAGAACGTGTTTTCCCATTCCAGGATTTTCAAGGATTACAACTCAAAATCAAGGACTTACCAGGGCCTGGAAAGATCTTCAAGAGCCATGGAAACCTTTTTTTAGTAATTACTTCCGATAGTCTACTACAATACTGGTAGGGTGATACTTAAAAACTAACAATATTGTGCATCAATTTATGTACGTTTCTAATGTGGACCAAGCCCTTATTGCGAATCAAAGGAATCTGCTCGTTTTGTGGAAAAATTCTTCAAACCCTAGTGCTATTAATGAAAACATTGGCAATACAAATCAATACTAATAAAAGATTCCTTACTGATTGGTTGATTTCCTGTTTTGGCAATCTCGTGACACGCATGCTTGAGAGTACAAACAATCCCAGAATTGCAGCCAATGCCCTCCGCTATAAAGTAGAAATTTGATACAAAAGAATTACTTTATGAACAAAGATTTTAATATTGTTGAATTTAATAATATTCATAAGGTTTGCTTTATTAAATTCTTTAAACAAGTGAGAGTCCTTGCAATATAATGCTTTAAAGTTACAAATATTACAATAACTATAATAATTATAATGGTAAAAATAATAATAATAATGTTTTTATAGTTCGCGATTTCATCAAATTCTCTATTCCCGTGACATGATTAAGAAAAATGTAAATGAATAAGATTAAATTGATAATAATAAATAGAAACTATAGGATCATACTTTAGTAAAGCTAAAGCTAGTAAAGATTTACAGTGAAGGCAATATTAAAAAGGATTTTTCAGTTTGGATTCAGTAAATAGATCAATAGTGGGACAAGTACGGAGGTAAAATATTGTAAAAAGTAATCTAGAAGTATAGTATTATTCAGTGGAAACAATATATTAATAAAAAAGGTAGGTTTTTAGTTTGGATTTGATGTTGACTTATGTATACATCTCTCTGAAGATAAAGTTTAACAACTTTACGCATCTATAATGTACCTGGATAATACTGTGAGCTTTCAATCTTGTTCTAAAGGAGAATATGTAAGAAACTTATAACCCTGCGAGATCTAAAACCAGGATAATCTATTAGGAATTTACAAAAACGTTGAAATATATACTCTAATTAACTTAGTACGACGTCCGTACCGTATGTTACGGACCCAGATAGTTTCAACGAGAAAATAAAAATCAGAAATTATGGTACGGATCAAGCAAACGAGGTTAATAAAATGTTTATTATATGGATCTTATGAAGAACATTCTAGGAAGGAACCTGACGGTTGTCCCTGAATAATCAAAGGTCTACTTAAATCTATCAAAAATAAAAATCAGTTAGACAAGAAATATCTCAAATTATAAAAAGAATATGACAAATTTAAATACAAGAACTATAACATGATAATCTCCCAAAGGTTGAAAAGTATCATCGAAACTCCATACTTCCATGTTATACACAACCTTATCATGGATTTTCTTAATCAATTTAACATTCTCAACCAAAATCATTCGGTTTTAGGAAAAATCACTCTAAATCTTTAGCATTTATACATTTAATTAACAAAACACAACTGTAATAGATGAAAGTAAAATCACGGGTGGTGCCTTTTAAGACCTTCCAAAAGCATTCGATACGTTAGATCACAATAATTTATATTATTACATGAACTTGATTATCATGGAATTTCGGACGTAGCACTAAATTTGGATAAAAACAGACAATAGTTTTTTTAATATAATGGATATAAGTCTACTAAAAATTATAAATAGTATGTGGAACTCCCCAAGGATCAACACTCGGACCCTTATTATTCATAATCATATAAATGATCTCCCTAATTTACAGACTCGTACAGACACCCTATCATTTGCAGATGACACAAGTATCTTTCTCTCAAAGAAAAAATATAGAGACTTATAACTTGACTAAATTGGCTTCTGAACATATAAGCATGCAAGTGGGTGGAATCCAATAAACTCTATCTAAAAATTAAAGATACAAACTATTTTTAGGCCTAGACAAAAGCGACATTATTTTACTAATAACTATCTAGTGTTAAAAGGTAAAAACATAATGCAGAAATCTCCGCTTAAAGTTCTCGGCTTATTTATCGACGAATATATGAAAAAGTCATATTCACATGATTTTCAATAAAGTTTCAAAAGCAATAGGTATAATTAATCTACTCTATCCATATCTTCATCATAGTAATGTTATCTGGTCCAGGACGTATCCATCAAATCTTAATAGAATTGTACTACTTCAGAAACGAACCTTTCGTATTATAGAACGCTGACTGCTGTGATCATATGAAACCACTTTTGCAACACCTAAAGATATTGGATATTTTCGACTTGAATACTTTGTGTATTGTCATGCAGCTTCATGTTTGCGTATCATCAAAAACTCTTACCATCATTTTTTCAGAACCTACTATAAACAATGAAGTTAATTATTATAGTGTTAGCAGTTCGAAAACTTATATCCATCATTTTACTCGAACAGTTAGAGATAAAAAAAGGTTCAAGCAAAGACCTACAGACAAATTCTTGATAAAAGTTTGCCACCGAGTCCAGGGATTTTTTTTTTTGATATATAAGCTATTCATTTGAATTCGCTGGGGATCGAAAAAAAGACTGTGATCAAAATTCCCCATTGAGTCCTGTAAATTTTCCTGTTGATTGTTATGTTTAATAGAAGTTCAAGTTAATTCAGTGGGATAGTCCAAGCAAAGAAATCTTGATCAAAATTTCACCATCGATTGCAGTATATGTTGCTGTGAAACCTACTTAGTTATCACTGCACCACGTTGGCATGAAGTCGAGGTATTTACGATAGCCAGCCAGTCCGCCGGCAAGACGAAAATCGCTCAAAAGCACACAGCATTAAGCTTGAGCCCGTGAGCAACGGCATGTTTAGTATGCGTTCTTGCTCCTTTGTTGAACGCAATAAGAACATGAAACACAAGTACTAATATTATTCATTTATTAATTGATTCTCCAGCAAAAGGTTCAAGGGTTTGACCAATAATAACTCTTAAAACATAATTCTTGTGTTACAGCTAACATTGTGCATCGTAACTAAAGGTTCGCCATTGCAGTCCCGGTAAAACGAAATATTTATCGAAATGTATTACAACTTAAGTCTTTAAAAAAACAAATCTTAATTCACAAAACTAACAATCATATTATTACATGGCATTTCTTATAGCTTTTCCACTGCTCTGCTAAAACGTGAGGAAAGCAGGAGGGAATTAAAGGGGGGGAGGGGTACCCATTTTCCCACGTGTTTTGCTATTGGACAGTTACTGTATGAGCAGGATTCTGGTTCAATCATTTATGGCTACGAGATTTCCGAATGTCAATCTGTCTTAATGTGAAGTTGAAATTGACAAGTACGCAGTTCAACTGTGAATAGTTTTCGATATTTAAGTTGGAAAATTAGAGACAATTTTATTCTATTTCATAAATCTGAAATTTCTGAAAACTACTCAACGTGTCAGATTCGTCTTACTTCGTGTCCATCTTGTTAACGGCTGTTGTGAAAGAAGAAATTGAGAACGTCTGCTAAGTCCCAAGCAAGGTAATTATAAAACATCAAAAAACCCGTTTGTTTTCCTGTTGCCAAAAGGTGTATTGTTTCAATCAATTATTTTTTTGGTAGTGGTTTTTACTTATTCGTTTAAATGAATTCTTCAATTTACTGATCTCAAGACAAATTCTCATACAAATTCATCGTTTAATTTGTCGTTCACTTGGTAATGAATTCAAACACAATTCAGAAGTTTGGATTTTTTTCGCAGTTGTAACAAGCTGTTGATAACCGCCGATTTTCTTCAAATGGCTTTTAAACGTTTATTCATGTGATGTATTGATTTTTTTTTCAGATTTGATGCTTCTTTCAAAACCAAAACAAGCACAGAAGTTTGGAAGGTCAATAACTTGCCTGGTCAGTACCGTCAGTTACAAACTTCAAACTGGCCAATAAGAGTGCAGGGAATTTAGTTCGTCATATTAAAATGTTCAATAATGAAAAGTAAACGGATTGACGACGCAAGAATTCATCTAAAAAGTCGTTGCTAGGTTAAATACAACTAGAGAAATGTATGTATACGAAGCAAACAACAATACCTTCATGATCACAAGTTGAAGTGCATTTAGTGGCTAAGCTTGATGATTCCGCGGCAGACGAGGAAGTATCGCTGATACTTTCTTCACAAAGTAGCGACTTAACTTCGCTTTCTTAAAAGTAAAAGAAAATCACGTTTCATTTAAGTTCTACAATCTCCCAATATAGGCAGATTAAAATTAAACAAGGCAGACGATTTGAGCAGAATAAAAACTTCATAACACGTAAAAATTCATTTGGTGAATTGAGAGAATTTTTCCATTTCCTTATTTTTAAAATATTTAAAAATTTTACAGATTTTACAAAAGAAGAGTGGAAATTAATAAGTCTGATTATTTTAAATGACAAGTTAAGTTCTAAACTATAACAAGAGAGGTTTTTAGTAGAATTTGTTTTCAATTTTTTAAAATAAGTATTCATCTATTTTCAAGAGCAGGATAGAAGAAAATTTAAAAAAATACTAGTTTTCAATTAACACTCTTTATTTTATTTAACATACATGATATTTTTAAATATGAGTCTTCTCGATGAAGAAGCTTGAGTAGAGTCTGGTGTAGTTTTTCTTTATCAGCTTTTTGGGTAGTTCGAAACCGGAAGAACGAAACTGCAAGAATGGGATCATTCTACCGTCTTCATTTCTCTCCTGCGTTTCGAGAAACATTTGATTGATAGATACATTAGCTGACGAACAACAACAGGACAGTTTTCATCATACAAAAAGTGGAAGCTTAGAAGCATTATCTATAAAGCATCATGTCCATTCTTTCATTTAAAAACCTCTTTGAAAATTATACTGATTGTCTTGAAACTGAGATTCGTAAGTGACCAACGTTCAAACAAAATCTCTACACCTCGAACGTTCAATTTAAACCTTTAGTCAGCTAAAACCTAATGCGCATGATAGCTTCTGTAAACCTCATTAATCCAAGTAAACCTCTTTGCTAGGTAAATTATAAATATTCCAATGTATGTAAACAAGCAAGGCGACAATACCTTTATACGTTGAGGTGTGTTCAGTGACTACACTTGCTGACTTTGACGAGGGAATATCGCTGAGGCTTTCTTTACAAAGTGGCGACTTTACTTCGCTTCCTTAAATGTTAAGAATATTGGTATTCTTAAGTTCTACTATCTGAAAGACCATTTTCGATATATTAATATTCAGTTTGGTACCTAGGTTTAGGGGAATATTCATTTGGGACCTAGGCTTAGAGTAATATAGCAAGGGAATCTCCAAAAGACATTGGCGAAAGAACAAATTGTTTCTCTTGTTTCTTTCCTAAGCCTCGGACTCAAGCTGGACAAGTTGAACAGAATAAAAACTTCATAACACACAGAAAAATTCATTTAGTGAACACAGAGAACGAGAATTAAAATAAGATTTGTTGGGTGCCACTGTATCTTTGTTGGGGATTGAACCTTAAATTATTTCTAATGCAATGTTTTGCCCATCTCCATAATTGATTAGAATGGAATTGTGCTGAAAGCGGCTACAGACTAGACTATTTCTTCAACACAAAATCGGTAAATGCGAACATGTCCGGTCTTTTTAATTCTCAAGGTTTTGCCTGAAGGAAAATAGTGCAAAGAAATACTAGGTTTTCTGGTTTCATTGGAGTAGTTAACTTTGTTTTTCGTATCGGCGGAGCAATACTTTTGGTCGCCATTCACCATTTTCATATCAGCCATGACAGCGTGTCTCAACGACTCAGCAGGAACCACCGACCACGTCATTTCGCATGTAAACAGACCTTTTGGCCCCGCACAAAATGGCGACATTTCAACTCGAAAAATGCAAAGTTTGAAGCTAAAACGTGTGAGTATTAGAAATCTTCTACGCACCAAAACCGGATATTTGGGATAAAAAGGGTACAAAGAATGATATCAAACAATTTCATTTTTCATTTCATAGGCACTTTAAGTAATGAAAAGTAAGCAAATTGACGACGCAAGAATTAACTGAAAAATCGTTGGTGTTTTCTGCCACGAGATTGTTAGAAGAAAAGTAAAAATAACATATGCTAAAAAAATCCGAATATCGAGCAGCCATTGCCAATAAATACCAAACTTTTTCTCATCTTGTACCAAACACTAAATGTGTGGAACATATATCAATATCAGCAAAACAAGTTTATTGGCACTTTTCACCATCCACGAACTGGAAACGTATAACTATTATTTGAAAAGCATTCTCACCCATCGATAATTTGGAACCCTTTTGGAAAATTAACTGATTGCATGAAATTCATGTAAAAGACCTAATGAGCAAGTGGCTTTTGTAAAGTTCAAGAACCTTAGCAAACCTCTTTGCTAGGTTAAATACAACTAGAGAAATGTATGTATAACAAGCAAATAACAATACCTTCATGATCACAATGTGAAGTGCATTTAGTGACTAAGCTTGATAATTCAGACGAGGAAGTATCGCTGATAGTTTCTTTACAATGTAGCGACTTTACTTCGCTTTCTTAAAAGTAAAAAAAAAATCTTAAGGTTCATTTACGTTCTACAATCTCCCTATATAGGCAGATTAAATTAAACAAGGCAGACGGCTTGAGCAGAATAAAAACTTCATAACACGTAAAAATTCATTTGGTGATACAGAGACTTTTTCCATTTCCATTTTATTTATTTTTCGTTATAAATTTTACAAGTTTTACAAAAAAAGAGTGGATTGCAATTAAATTAAGTGCTAGTCGAGGTAGGTATTTAATAACTCTGATTATTTTAAATGACAAATTAAGTTCTAAACTTTAACAAGAGAGACTTTTAGTGCAATTTGTCCAATTTTTTAAATTAGCATATATCTATTTTCTAAAACAGGATTAGAAGAAAATTAAAAAAATACTAGTTTTCAATTACCACTCCTTGTTTTATTCAACATACGTGATATTTTTAAATATTAGTCTTCTGGATGAAAGAAGACTATTTGAGGAGAATAAAAACTTCATAACACCAAAAACTTCATTTTATTAATCTTATTCTAAAGCTAACAAGTTTTACAAAAAACAAGTGCACTGCATTTAGTCTAAGTGCTAGTCTAAGCAGGTAACAAGAGAGGTTCTTAGTACAATTTTTTGATTTTTTTAAAATTAGTATAAATCTATTTTCTAAAACAGGATTAGAAGAAGATAAAAAAAAAATACTAGTTTTCAACTATCAATGGTTATTTTACTTAACATACATGACATTTTTAAATATGAGTCTTCTCGATGAAGAAGCTTGAGTGAAGTTGGAAACCGCAAGAACAAAACTGCAAGAATGTCCTCAGCTAAATCCATACACCAACCCGCCCATTGGCTCGTGGTAAAAAATGGAAATAAAAGTAATCTTGATACAAACCAAGAGTCTCATTAGCCGCCGCTCATTAGTTTTCAATAGCGTTACATGGACAAAGTTTGTTTACAACTTGCAATTTGGAAAGCGTGCGCGTCGTCGTCCTTTGTTTGTTTAAAGTTTCAATGACTGGTATTGTCCTAATTGTCTCTCTGACACGTTTCCTTTTAACCATTTTGACAGTGATACTGATTTCTATTTGGCCTTGTTAGATCTTCAATCTTCTGTTAATTTTGACGGCTCTCTTTTGGAAACCAA
>JAOBAY020063883.1:0-21919 GCA_025331085.2 Zoanthus sociatus
GTTTGAGTCAGTTCAAAATTAATATTATTGCAATTTAAACGGCAGAAATGGAAAGAGCAGGTAAAAATTAGTAAGTAGCAAAAAATTGTTTTTTTTTATCACAAAAATTCTGGTAGTAATGAAGATTTTAAAAACAAAAGTTTATACGAAATTTTAAAAGAAAATGTATGAAAGTTTGCATGAAATCGATGTTTACCGGGCATATGTGCCGTTTAAATTGCAATAATATTAATTTTGAACTGACTCAAACAAGCGTGACAAGGGTCTATTGCCGTTGTAAGATGTGTAAAACTGTGATAGTTAAGAATTTGATAACCAACTTAGTTTTTGACCGTGATCATTAATGAATTGATAACCAACTGAGGTTTTGAATTTCAACAATTAGAGCCTCGTTGGTTTTCATTTGCATGCGATATGTATATGGAGAGCATGGACCAAAAAGAAACTGTATACGAGTGTGTAAACAATAAAGAAAAGAAAGCACTGCTTGAGATCCACTGTAGGGAAAAAAATAACACCTCAGTTCACGAACATAGTGAGTTGCCAAGTGGAACGAGGACGGTAGAGGTTAATGGTTCTGGGTTCCCCTTTTCCCCACTGATATTTTGTTTTGTTTTTGATTATTTAATTTTGAGGAGCTAGAAACATCAGTTTTGCTATACTGCACAATCCACAGTAGGCTTTCACTTGTTGTCTTATCGCTAGAGTATTCTTCTGTTGAGGATTCTCGTAGTACGAGTTTCTCCTCAAGAAGTAATAGTGAAAAAGTTTTCAGTGTCCACAGTTTGTGTAATGATAATTATAAAGTGAATGCTGAGGGGAAAAAAACAGAAAAAGAATCATGCTCTTTCTTGGCACTGACAAACCGTATAGATTACAGGGTTTGTACAGGTTATGGAAAACCTGGAAAGTCATGAAATTAACAATGTTCATTTTCCAGGCATGGAAAGTCATGGAATTCGATTAGGGTCAGGGAAAGTCATGGAATTTCGATTAGGATCAGGGAAAGTCATGGAATTTCGATTATGGTCAGGGAAAGTCATGGAATTTCGATTAGGGTCAGGGAAAGTCATGGAATTTCGATTAGGGTCAGGGAAAGTCATGGAATTTCGATTATGGTCAGGGAAAGTCATGGAAAATGAGTATATGTAAACTTAATTGTTAGAAACAAAACACGATGATCACTAAATATCATATATACATTTACAAAGCAATGATGATTACGCGTTTATCTGTATGATGATATTTCAGAACAGAAATGAACGTCTGTTTCCTTCATTAACTTTAGTTAATATGCCAGGCTAATAGCAAATTGAGAGTCATTTTGTTGTGATTAGGAAAAGTATTTGAACAGTGCTAGGTCATGGGAAATTTTAATAGGTCATGGAAAGAATCATGGAAGGTCATGAAATTTGAAAATGTCAAAAGGGTACGAACCATGTAAAACAAAACAGCGCTTATAATAATAATAATAATAATAATAATAATAATGATAATAATAATAGTAATAATAGTACTAATAAGGACTTTATTTAGGTGTCAAGTCTTACTAAGCTGGCGATAGGCCTACTAATTGTGGGCATTGTCTTTACCACTCTGACGTGGATGGAGACCTTTCACATGAGACACACACATAAAAAAGAATGTGTCTCTGTTTATCGGAAAAGATGCGAAAATTTAACCATTTGCAGATGTTAGAGGAAAGGCAGTAAAAAAGAAAGAAAGACAGCACGCACCATCTCAGTTATTTTAAGACCCTGAGTGTTGGTCTGGGTGGGAATCGAACCCAAGCCTCCCACATGGTAGACTAGCATTTTACCAACTACTGTATGCTAACCAGGCAGCGGAACACTTTGCTTTCACTTACGACTGAGAAACTGAAAGAAGAGTCGCACTCTCTGGGAACGCAAAGGGTAATGAGGAGGGAAGGGATTTTAAAAGGGTAAGAGTGCTTGAGTGAAAATGAAAATGTTGAAACATGTAAGACATGTAGTTGCGGGAGTTCATCCAGCACGTTTTCCATTTGTGTTATGAGACTTCATGCTAGGATAACTAGACCACTCCAAATCAGTAACCGTTGAGATCTCAAGGTTCATTAGCATTTAACTCATTGTCTGCTTCCTGGAGGACTAATCACTGTTAATTATCATTCTGATGTTTAGGAGAGTTTGAAATCGATAGTTTGTATGATTTGCTTGTACCATATGAAGACAACATGCAATCTACGTGGAGCTGCCCTATTAAGCTTTTTGTTTTACATTCTTCTGTAAGTAAACTATTGTTGTGGTATTTAGTGATACTTCAGTGTGACAATACCTCAAAAGATTGCTACATATTTGCTTAATTAATGAAAACTGATTTATGATTTTTTAAAAAAAAAACCAGACCTATACAGGTTTATGACTTAACTGTATTATAAACAACTTAAAAGCCAAACTGCTTATTAGAGAATATCAATTTAATTAAGTTTGTGGTTCAGCTAAACGGATACCAATATTCTTGAGACATTTTTTTTATTGTGAAGTAAAGGAACCATATGAAAAGTTACAAAAGTTCTTCAACGAAATCCGTAAATTTTCCAACATTTGGTTAAACAAATATTTTAACATATAAAATTTGCAATTATAGTTGATATAAAAATGCAACTACCCAGAACTGATTCCGCAACAAGTCGTTGATTCTTCAATACTAATCTCACTGCAAATCATTGTTTCACCTATACTAATCCCATTGTAAATCATGGTATTATCTACACTGATCTCAAAGCAAATCATGATGTCATTAATTATAATCCCACTGCAAATCATGGTATTACTAAAACTATTCTTACTGCAAATCATGGTTTCACAATACTAACCCCATTGTAAATCATGGTATTACCATTATTAATCTCATTGTAAATCATGGTATTACCAATACTAATTCCACTGCAAATCATGGTATTACCGACACTAATCCCACTGCAAATCAGGGTATTCCCAATACTAATATTACTGCAAATCATGGTATTACCAATACTAATCCCACTGCAAATCAGGGTATTCCCAATACTAATATTACTGCAAATCAAGGTATTATCGATACTAATCCCACTGCAAATCAGGGTATTCCCAATACTAATATTACTGCAAATCATGGTATTACCAATACTAATCCCTCTGCAAATCAGGGTATTACCAATACTAATATTACTGCAAATCACGGTATCACCAATACTAATCTTACTGCAAATCAGGGTATTACCAATACTAATATTACTGCAAATCACGGTATCACCAATACTAATCTTACTGCAAATCACGGTATCACCAATACTAATCTTACTGCAAATGAGGGTATTACCAATACTAATCTTACTGCAAATCAGGGTATTACCAATACTAATCCCACTGCAAATCATGGTATTACCAATACTAATCCCACTGCAAATTAGTTATCTATACTAGTCTCACTGTAAATCATGGTTTCAACAATACTAATCCCGTTATAAATCATTGTATTACCAATGTTCTAATTCCACTGAAGTGAAGGTGAAAGGACCCGTTTATGTTTTGGGGGGCTATCCCCTTAAATCCTCGGTCTGGTCGTACCATGGTGGATATTTATCAGCCTAATTTTAATAACATGTTAGTTGTAATGATTTCCTTGAATGTAAATAATAACCTTCACTTTGATCATGTAGTAGATAGTTTTCTTCCACTTGTCTCACAGAACCACAGCATACATCCCTAATATATATAATTTTGTTTAATAATTTTCAAATCACTGGTGGTATTTATACCAAATAGCACAGTAAACCATGCTATTACAAAACCTATACCAGAGGGCAAAAATGCTCGATGCTGATTGGCTCATAAGGGAGGGCTCTTTTCTGCAAATGACGCCAAAAGTACTTGGTGCTGATTGGCTCACGAGAGAGGGCCTTTTTTCTAAAATTCAGGACAAATTTACTTGGTGCTGATTTGTTACTGGTTGTTTCTGCAACAATGTTTACCCAGTTTACCGAAGTTGATGCAAATGGTATTCAAGATTTAATGGTTTCTAATGAAAGTGAAAACACTAGAAAAGGTAAAAAATATTGCCTTAACCTATTTAGAAGTGAGCAGCAACATGGAAAGTTGAAGAAGTGTGCGAATAATTTTGCCTTCAGGGTCATAAACATGTAATCGCATGCTTCCTTGTAAAATTTAGAACTAATTTCACTTGTTCTTTCAATATTTTCCAAATACCCCTCATTGATTTGCAACTCATCCAATTTTGGAAAACACTGTAAACAATTGTGAAATTAATCCTAAATTTACTCGTCCCCATACGGTTACATATATGAATGTGGTATTTACTCTTACTGTATTTGATTTATTAATGCTTCATTTTAGATACCTTTTGAGGACCAACTTGAAGCATTTTCTCCACCGCCATCAGACAAAGCACATGTGGTGTTGACGACTAACATCGCTGAAAGCTCAGTAACCATACCAATGGTTCGGGTAGTGTTCGATTTTGGTCTTAAGAAACAAGTCCGGTATGACATTCATAAACGGTGTAGCGTCCTTGAATCAGATTGGATTTCAAAGGCTTCAGCAGAACAACGCAAAGGTTAGAACTGTGTAAGAACGTAGGTAATACGTGACTAGCATTATCTGACGTATGTTTTACTGACAAAAAATCATACAATTTGAGCCAGCTTTTTCGATTAGTTTTTTTTTTCCAAATTTAAGATATTCTTTGTAAATTGGATAACATAGACGTTAAAACGGATGTGAATATATAGGTGTGGTTGATATTTGGAGCAACACATGTTTTAATGTTTTATGTTGTGAAACAAGTTCTTATATAACCAAATTTAATGCAAAGCCAGGTTATCCACTTCATACAAGCAATCACAATCTGTATTACTGCTTGTAATTATTCGACAATGCAAGGCAAATGCGTGCGACGTTAAGATGTTGTACAATAAAGAACAAACCTTAGCAGTAGATTTAAGAAATAAAACATGTTTCTCGTGCCTTCATAGCCTGGTGAAAACCAAGGTGAACGTTTGGGAGAATTTGAGAGCAGATCAGTGAAAACCCGAGACGCAGTCGAGAATTCTCACAAACTTTGCGTAGGTTTTCAGTTGGCTACGGAGGCACGGAGAACATGTTTTATTTCTTAAAAAGAAGAAAGACAATATATGAAGCGCATGTGTATACTTCAATTTTACTCATAAAACTGTGAATTCTTACAACTTGGAGACAGCCAACCGCATTGCTCACGTCATTTTCGTGCTTCATATAGCGCTATGAAAACACACTTGTAGACCAATCAAAACGCTTGTACTATCCAAATTATTTTATAAATAACTTTCTCAAGCTCATTCATAATTCTTCAAGCCAAACCAAAAGTTATCATAACCGCAAACACGGTTTGGAAATGTGATTTTAATTAGGATATATTTTTACGATTTTATTTCTTCATTTACTCCTTAGTTTTAGTTTCGATTGAGAAGATATATCACACACTAGAGAGAGTGTTTTCATCACATTTTCGAATTTTGTCAAAAATACTCCATTGCGCGTCGTATTTTCAACTCTCTTCTTCAGTGTTTGGAAATGTGATGAAACACTGTCTCAAGTGTTGGATATACATGAAATGCATCAGCACCTTTAAAGCTGAACAAAAATTGTCCCATCATCGCATCAATAATTACTTTGACCTTCTCAACGCGCGTATTTTTCGTGACGTGTTGAAGAAGTGGCGTTGTTAGTGGGAGCTTTTTATCTCTTCTATCGATCAGGAAAATCATTTGTTTTCGGGCGCATTTGTCTTCTGCTTGCCAGCCTTTTAGGAAGGACTTACAGAAATTTGAGCTTAACCGTCAGAGTCACAGTTTTAGTACCATATTTCGACCGCATGGCATAATTTCAGCCTCTTTACAATGTAAGGAAAATATGTGTACTAAAAACTTTATAAATCATATCTTAAATGAGCCCCACAAAAACAGCAAACGATCAGCATTGACCCGATCTTTGCTGTAACACAAACAATTCACACTATTAGGTAATCCTTCAAATGAAATATAACAAAGTTATGTAAAATGTAGTGCTTGCGAGAATTGAGGTTTTAGAAAGTTTCTGATTATATTCTTAAGTTTCCAGTGGAACTACTTCGTTATCGTCTGTTCAAAGTTTAAAATCAAAAATCAAATGCAGGAACTTTTACTTTCAAGAAAGTGCGTTAAATGTCACTTCGAAATCACGCAGAAATTTTAATGAACAAAGTTGAGATTGAGTACTAAATCATCGAACACAAAAATACACAAAACCCTAAAATATTTTTTGCATGAAATGGCACGGCACTCGTTATCAGCAAGAGTAAAAGCACTATGTACAACATCAAGTAAATTGTAAAAGAAGACATACCAGTTCGTTACAAAGCTCGTGAAAATTTCCATCTGTTCAGTTTTACATTTCGAGCTCTTCTGAATTGAAAATAATAAATAAACTGAAAACGCGTTTGAAAAGAAACCCGATTTTAGTTTCTGCTTTGAAAATCGTCTTTCAAAGGAGTTAACGAGCGTTTAAGTAGAGATGGATTTTTTTACCTCACATTTCTGTCAATGAGAGTTGTCATATACACCAGGAATACTGCATGGGAGTCGTACCCGAGGTAACACAATCACCCACCATCCTCTAATTTCATTTTGTAATAATTCTGGATAGGTGCATAGTTAATCCTTATTTGGTTGCAGGACGCACTGGTCGTGTCTTTGAGGGGAAATGCTTGAGAATGTATACCAGACAATTTTACCATTCTCTGAAGGCATATGATCTGCCTGAGATTCAGTGTGCTCCTCTGGATAGACTTGTATTGCGTGTTAAGCACATCGGTAAGAACCATATGATTTAGCTTAGCATGAAGTAGTGAAGTATCAGTTCTGTAGAAAATAACCAAAATCAAACAGGAGTAACAAAGGGTAAAAGGCTTTACTTTTACTGGATAAATCATTTATAGATGCCATAAAGGTTTTGCTAAAACTCATATTTAAAATTATCAAGCTCTTTGTTCCAAACCTTTAACACTCCAAATTATATATAAAAAAGTTATATAATAATAAAACAAGTTTCGTCTTTACAGACCTCTTCAGTTCTGTAACTCGTAAATACTCCATGTAGCAGAGATATACTGTCCCAAAAGGTACGTACTTCATACCAAAACACTCCAAACGGTACAATGCCCAGAACGTTGCTCGAGGAATGTTAACATAATTCCACTCGGCATTATTATTAATAAGGTTACTTATTTTTACTTTGCTTTGCTTTACTTACTTTATTTTTATATAACTTTTTTTATGTGTAATTTGGAGGTTTGGAACAAAGAGCTTTATAATTTTAAATATGACTTTTACTTTTACATTATTTTATTCTTTGTTATGGTATCTGTTAAAGTTCGTATGAAGGAAAATTTTGTTTTGCTCAGTTTAAAGATATAACTTTTCAAACATGCCATTCCAAAGTTTGAAATGTGTAAGACGAAAATTGGTAATCATGCTAAATTTTGCTGTCAGAAAACTGGTAGTTTGCTTGTGCGGTCAAAATACTGCATAACAATAGCTTGTGACGTAATCAGGGGTGCACGAAACAACTTTTCCCTATGGCAGGTAGGGAGGAAAAAGTTAAAAGACGAGGTGTTTGTTGTGTTGCTGGTATCACCGATGGGCCAAGCTGCTAGAATACAAAAAGCAAAGGATTTAGGTCCCACAAGTTTCATAATGACCTAATTGTACGGACAAAATTGGTTATTTTTTCCATAAACACCCGCCCGACTTTAAGGGCCCAACTTCGAAGCTCATTTCTCTCTGTACATTTCAAAGACGATTGCTAGTAAGTTGAATGTTAGTTTGTGTTTGTGTTTGAACTTTGTGCCCCAGTCCTCATTATGCAAATATCTCTAGTTAGTCTTGCTGTATGTTACTTAACGGCTAGGGCGATATATCAAAGTAATAGACTTTTACTGTGTAATATTTTATAGGAAGGGCCATATCTCCCTGTAGTACACCCTCGCAGCTACTCAGTAAGACAATTGAGCCACCAAGTGTGAAGAACATCAATGAAGCCGTGAGGACCTTAGCCGATATGGGAGCTCTGGAAGGTAATCTGTGCTTAACTATTTTGTTTGTGTAGAAAAATTGAGATTATAGGCGTTATTCATTCTAACTTTTAACTCTGTTAATGAAAACCAAGAAACTGACACTTCATTTTGCTTGTCTTGAAGAGTAGAAATAATTGGTGTTATTCATTCTAACTTTTGAAACAGTTGATGAAATGACCATTCATTTTGTTTGTCTTAAAGAGTAGAAGCGATTGGAGTTATTCACGCTAAATTTTGAAGCCGGCAATTGATCAACCCAATAGTGTGATTATTTAGTGTGATTTTCTTGAAGAGTTAAATGATTAGCTTAAATCATCTAAGCTTTAAAATAAGTTGATGAAATTATCTTTAGCTAACAATGTTTATTATCCAAGTGCACAAATAATCATACAAATAACACCATGAGAGGGTCTGGGGCGAGTACAAATATCCCACTGTATTGTTCATGTTGAGCGATATTCGTACTCCAGAAAACTTGTTTTACAAGTTTTTATTGCAGGCGAGTGAAAATATGTCAGACTTTTCGGGCCTTTGTGTACGTACCGGAGGGAGTGTTTCTTGATTAGTTGAGGGTCGGGTTCAGCTTTATATTAGTGTTTTTCTTTGGTTAAAACTGCATTTACATAATGTGTGTTACTATGTCTATGGTACCTACAGAAGGAGCCGAGTTTTCGGGAGATGAGCTACCAAGTTTTACTATTAATCTACCAAATTTCGAGATTAATAAAAACAGTGATAGGCATAGCGAAGATGAAAATATGTCTCTAGATAAACTAGACGAGCGAACGGAACTGAACGACGAAGATGTCGAAAGTTTCATTGAAGAAAATAGAAACAAAAATACGAAAAAGACAACCAAAACTGACCTCAGTGTCTGGAAACGATGGTGCACCAGCTGGATCTGCCTGCTGTCCATAATCAGTTGTGATCAGCGAATAACTTTTCACTCTTGACAGAAACAGTCGTTTGCCTCCTAATTTGATTTAGAGATTCGTTGACATTAATTTTTCTCCGCTTTCATGTTTTATTTGAGAGGAACTTGTTTCTTGTTTAAAAGAGATACGTCATACTTATTTTTCCAGATCTTTAAAGAACGTTTTTAAGATAAAGATTATCTATTGAATCAAAGTCAGTTCCACGTGTGTCGGTGAATTCAAAATGACCTGTAAATCACATGCGCAAATAAAACTTGTCTGACAAGATGAAACGTGTTGTCACGCTCTAGATCTAAACTGTCACGCGCACACGTCACAGTCTTTTTTTTTTTTTTCTTGAATAAAAAATCGGATAATAAATCACTTCGGGCTCGTCAAAATACTACAAGAATCGTAAATATATTCAGGCATACTATATACTAAACTGTCTAATAAGATATATGAATTTATTTTAGTTGTAAAAACAAGTTATTGTTAAACGTAACAATGAATATAGTTCTCATATAGTTAATTTTATTTTGTATGGAAACTTTCTTTTGGTGTATTTCAGAAAATGATGAGTGTGCAAATATTACTGTACTGGGAACCGTTGCAATGCATCTCCCACTGAATCTTCGACTATGCCGTCTCATCCTTTTTGGTGCTTTATTTGACTGTCTCTGTGATGCGATTGTTATTGCCGCATGCCTACAGGGACGGGATCCGTTCACTTGGCCCACCAAGAAGATCATGAAAGAAGACACAAAATTTGTGCATTCTCTTAAGCATAGCGCTGAAAATCGTCAAAAATTTGATGGAGGGAATTACAGTGAGCCAATAATGCTAAGGAACATGACCATCCATTGGCTGCTCTATGCAAAGTATTTTTCAAAGGGCCAGGAAACAAAACATTTATATGTAAGTGTGTTTTTAAAGGCCCCAATTTTAGTATGGTGATGGTGGTGCTGATGGTGATGGAAATCTTTGTGGATATGGTTAATATGGTTATGGTAATGATGGTTATGTTGATGATAGTAATAATGGTGATGATGGTAATGGTAGTGATTGTGTTGCTGATAGTTATGATAATGATGGTTATGTTGTGCTAGTGATGATGGTAGTGGTGGTGATTGTGTTGCTGATAGTTATGATAATGATGGTTATGTTGATGATAGTGATGATGGTAATGGTAGTGATTGTGTTGTTGATAGTTATGGTGATGATATTAATGATTATTATTTAAGTTCAAACCAAGTCATCATACTGAAGTAAATGAAAATGGAAATCTTCGAAAACAGCCAGATGATTTTGCAGCTGGTTTTAGATTTTGGGAAAGGAAAACAACTGTGTCTTAAGTCAGAGATAGCTGTTAGGAAACACATAACAGGGCTCGTATGCATTCTGAAAAACCTAACAATTCCTTAAAAATAAAGAAAGTAAAATCTTGGTTAAATGTTAATTCATAAATTTTCCTATTCATAATTCTTCTAGGTGCCTGTTTTAGGGAGGAAGATGAATTAGGAAGGAAGGGGGTGGGTGGTTGGCTTGGTTATCAGAGGTTAATAATTTGTTGTCATTTAACAGGGAAGCAAAGTATCAAGGAACCTACATGAATTAAGGGAAGAATTTTGTAAAAGAAATGCAGTTGCTCCAAAGCGCTTCCAACCGGCAGAAAGACTCATCTACGAAATTGCTGTTAGCACGGAGAAAATGTTGTCTCCAGATTCAGATGCTTGCTCAAAGGTATATGATAAAAATAATGTTTTAATAATCATGATAACAGGCGCGTACGCAGGGGGGCGGGTGCACCCCCCCCCCTCCCACCTGATAGTAGAGTAAGGAAGACTAACAGATATAGCAGTCAAAACAAGTATTCGCGCATCATATAACAAAAACATGTACAAGCATAACACTCAAAAGAAAATGATACAATGTGTTAATAACTTAAGCCAAACAACTCTGGGCTCTCTAAGTTCCTTGATCGATGTTCCATACTTCCGCACCTCGTTGTAGAGGTGTCTATAGAACTTTACGAATGCCTTGTAAAGATCTTCCTAAACTCTTGCCTTTTGCACTTGGTCAATAAGTGCTTGTTTCTTGTTTTAAATTCTTTCTTATCACCAATTGAGATATGTAAAAATTACCTTCATTAACAGAACCTTGTAACTTAATAAAACGTAAATGCAATGAAAGGAAAAGCCGAGGGAAACTTTCTGTTATATTCATGATCGGTGCACTGTAAATGAGAGAAGCAATGATAATGCTGTTAATAATAGTAATAATCGTGATTTTTAGTCTGTTATTCTTGGTGATAATGTAACCTTGATGGTGAATAATAGTAGTTTTGACAATGTTGATAATCTTGATTGTGATAATAGTAGCGACGATAATGGTTATACCCATAATGGTGACATAGTGTTGATGAAGAATGATAATCTTGATGGTGAGAATTATCACCTTGATGGTGATAATAGTAGTGACGATAATGGTGATAACCTTAATGATGATATAGTGTTATTGAAGAATGATACCCTTAATGGTAAGAATAGTAGTGATGATAATGGTGATAACCTTAATGATGACATGGTGTTATTGAAGAATGATACCCTTAATAGTAATAATAGTAGCAACGATAATGGTGATAACCTTAATGGTGACATAGTGTTGATGAAGAATTATAACCTTAATTGTGATAATAGCAGTGATGATAATGGTGATAACCTTGATGGTGACATAGTTTTGATGAAAAATGATAACCTTGATGGTGATAATCGTAGTGATGATAATGGTGATAACCTTGATGGTGACATAATTTTGATGAAAAATGATAACCTTGATGGTGATAATCGTAGCGATGATAATGGTGATAGCTGTAATGGAACATTACGTTGTTAATAGTTGTGATGATAATAGTGATGATTATAATGATGATGGCGGTGAAGATGATGATAATATAAACTAATTCTAATTCTTAGCCGGTGACTTCCCATTATATTGCCAGCTAGTTGGGAGAAAATATATTCCATATTGGCAGAGTGACACAGCAACAGAGCCAATGTGAGATATGTTTTCTCCCAACGCTGGGCGGACGTGACTGGTGCAGTTGGTAAGATCTCTGCTTTCCAACCACAAGGTCCCCGGTTCGATCCTGGCAGTTTGCCGATATTCAAATATTTGTGTGACCATCTTTTCTACCCAAGCCAACTCAGCTTTCCATCTTTCCGGGGTAGGTAAATAAGTACCAGCATCTGCTGGCAGCTAACCTGTGATGGATTAGTGTCCCGTCTAGGGTGAGTCAAAGACTCTCATCCACTTAACACTACAGAAACCGGAGATAAGCTCCGGCTCCATGGGCTGCTAGGCTCATAAAGGATTTAGCTGGCAATATAATGTAGAATCACCGCCTCAGAATCGCCATTGATTTTGTATCGTAGCTTTTTCAATTTTTTCACACGCATTAATTCGGAGCTGGTGATTCTACATTATATCACGTCTCACTCCCTGAACAAAATGTTTATTGTATGACGATACAAGTCAGAAGTGCCGTTTAGTTTATCTTTCAATGAAACTATTTACTTTTCCTTTTTCATGTGTAAGTGAACCATCTTTGAAACTTTATAGATTTTCAATTGATGCCGATAAACATAATATTTATTTATTTATTTATTTTTATTTATTATGCTTTGTCTATGCAAAAACATTAACACACATCAATAAAAAAAAAAAAGATAAAAGGACCATGATACGTTAACAACAGGTACATAGACAGGGACACAACAACAGCTGAAGCCAATTACTGTGGGCCCTAATTTAATTAACAAAAAAATAAATAGGCTGAGTGTGATAACACTATCATAATTGAATACTTCTAGACTTGGCATAAATGAAATGTTATTTTTGCGTTAAACGACTTTTTGAAGCAAAGTGGTTCTTTTTAACAGGTTAGAGACCTTATAAAACACCTTCCAAGGAAGTCTTCATTCCAGAGCGATGTTTTTAGTGATTCTGAACCCCGAATAAAACTTGGTGAACTTTTCACACAGAACACAGTTGTCCTGAACGCCATTCTCTGTGCCGCATTTAGCCCTACCATTGTAAAGGGCAAGGTAGAGAACGTTGAATCAGTGGCTGGGAATAAAAAACGAAAGTCAGCCAATATATTGCAACTAATATCAAGTACCGAGCTTGATCCTCAAAGATCAGTTGTTGCTCCCAATCTCCCAAAGGAACTTCTCAAAGACCCTGAGTTACTGGAAAAGGTAATGGTTACGTAGAACTCGATATTTTTTCAAATAATCTTTAAAATTTAAGCTTATTAAGGAAAATGTTGGAATCATGTAACAATAACTAGAGAAAAATGACAAATTTTGTTCAAGCTTTTTTAAGTTTCGGAGCTTAAAACAAGAAATGTTTTGGTAAAGTTCAACCATTTCTGTTGGATTCTATAATTAACTACAACAATGTTTCAATTGAACTTAGTTTTGTTAAAGACCGAAAAAAGTGTGAACTTTCAGAAGATAATAGTACGTTTTTTACCATTTATTTTAAATTTGGATGAGAAAAGTCGGCAATATATTTGCCAAGAAATTTTACCAAAACTGATTTTGTGATCCATAGGTGTCCCAGTACCTAATTGACCTAATTTGCAGCCCTCAAAGCGCTTTTGAAATCTGAACGCAGTTTCGTGCTAAAACCTTCGTAGCATTTTAGATTTCATGTTTTGTATAAAAGCGGAGTTTATTTCATTCATCGTTCATTTGACCCTATGCTCAGTATTCTACTCATTCATTTTTTATTTGTTTGTTTGTTTAGTTGAATTATGCATGACAAGGTTGTTGATTGTAGAAAAGGCTGAAGGCTTCCCCTTGAATTTGTTATTGGTTAGAACAACCTAAAATCAACTAAATAAGAAGTGATAAATGTTTTTTTAATTGCGTTTAGGTGATGAAGTGTTGTTGTTCTCCCACTGTAATGAAAAGAAGCGAAGGTGCAAACGTTGTCCTGGAGTATCAAAAACCAAGTCAGGGAATTAAACTTGAGATTAAAGACATTCCATTTGCAGCACACTCTTTAAACATGTTTAGTGAAGGTAAAAAATCCTTCTATGTTCAACTGCCTCAAACCCCAGCTGTTCAAACAGCAGATGACAACCGTGTAAAACTTTTCTCCCCTCAGCAGCCATATCTTTTACATTGGTCGCTTCTTAGTGTTGGAGGTGCATCTCTTGTTCTCGGCTCAAAAACCTGCACACCGAATATGCCCTGGCGAAACCCAATTGGCTTTGTTTGTGATACAGCATGCAAAGATCACTACGGTGTAGCGCACGAGTACACAGCCACATCTCCCATATCGGGATATCTAGATGGAGTTACTGTTCTGCCGTCACAAAATGACAACCTTCTTGCATTAGTACTTCTGCTCACGTTTCACTCTCACAAGTATGGGGCCCATTTTCACGTTAAACCCACTGAAAAGAAGGTTGTGTCTTTGGAGATCTTTAAGCAGAAATGTGAATTCAGCAAAGAGCATCCTTTGACACTGGACCTGCTTGTTTGTATTAATGCAATGAGAGAAAGAATTTCTGAAGCTTTCTGTTACAAGGTAGACACGTGTTCAGGTATAATGCCAAATAGTTCTCTACGCCCCGAGCTGGAAACATTAATAAGCAAGGCATTAAAAAATGGAATGGAAAGCTTACAGGCCGTGGAATTGCAAGATACTCCTTTGGCTGACTGTGTGACTCAAAAAATGAAAGTTTCTGCTTTTCAATCAAACTGTGCAAATTCAATTGATTCCGAAAATGATGAAAACCCATTTGTCCTTCTCAAACCATACAATCTTCACGTGTTTGAGAGAAATTCTGAAGAAGAAACAACATTGGCAAAAGTCCCCTCTGATTCTGTAGAGACAAAGAACGATCCTATTTCAGAGTTGGAAAATCTTTTGGAAGGTGAGATTGTCAAACATTTAGCGCAGCATCCAGGATTCCGCACGCTTACTTCTGTTAGTGCGTCCTCTCACGTCCGTGAAAGTGTCCAGAACATAGAAGCTCAGTCTGAAACGCAGTTTAATTGGAGCCATTTTCTTTCTAATCACGAAACTTCAATTAAAGTATTCAAATTTTCTTCTGGTAAAACATGGTTATCTTTGAATAAAAACCCTTATAAGTTACACCAGTCTCCAGATGCGACCAGTTTTGTTGCTAATCATGAGCATATTAAAAGTAACGCAGATAACCTATCCCTTAGAAGAGATTCCGAAGATAACACACGCGATGATACGAGTTCTACCACCTTGCTGCGGCCATCAGAAGAAATAACTTTAAGTGATTTGGAGAAAAAGCTCAAAACCCAGGTTGAGAAGTATTTACGACGGCACCCAGGTCCTGTTGACATTACGGAAGTTACCGAGAATAAGAACCACCGAAAAATTGTGAACCAAATAAAACAAGTCGATGCGAAGTCATTCAAATGGCGCCGTTTTTTACAGAAATGCAGCGATAGCATTCACTGCTCTTTCAATGACAGAACATGGTATTTGTCACTAGTTGATGCCATGTCAGGTCTGGAAAGCGTTGATGTTGCTGCTACTGTTAGACAACAGTATGAAGAAAAAATGAAAAACGAGCTTCTCAAGTACCTGAAAACAAAGCAAGGAGCATTCGTATCCCATCTTTCGACTGTCAAAGAAATTCATGCAATCAATAAGAGTTTCAAAAAAGAAGAAGGAAAATCGTTTAAATTAGGGACATTCATACAAAACAATCCGGAACTCTTTCACACTCAATGGGTACAACAACAGCTTTATGTTTCTTTGGCAAGTAAACCAAATCAGGAAACAAATGGTCAAGAAATGAAAACCGCAACCGATTATGAAAGGGAATTAGAAATAGGTAAAAATGAAAGACCAAAGTGTAAAACCTTAATGTGTGAAACCAATGAGAAGAGCACAGCAAAAAAACAATATAAAAACAAAGATGTGTCATTAACAAATGAACAGATAGTTTCAGCGCAAAAGCAGAACGTAGAAAAACGAGTCTATACTGAAATGTTTTCTGATTACAAATCGAAAGGCCTAACAAGCGAACAAGAACAAAAACATTCCGAAAATGACGAAAACTCAATTTTCCTTCTCAAACCAAACAATCTTCACCTGTCTGAGAGAAATTTTGACGAAGAAACAAAGTCTTTCCTAAAAGAAAATGATTCTGTGCCCTCAGGTTTTGTAAATGACACCATCAATGAGAAGGAAAGTGCACTTGAAGAAGATGTCCTTTATTCAACATTGTAAACGTTCCCTCTGGTCTTACAGACACGAAGAACGAATCTATTGCAGAGTTGGAAAATCTTTTAGAAGGTGAGGTTGTCAATCATTTAGCGCAGCATCCTGGACTTTGCCCGCTTACGTCTGTTAGTGCGTCCTCTCACGTCTGTGAAATAGTCCAGAACATAGAAGCTCAGTCTGAAACGCAGTTTAATTGGAGCCATTTTCTTTCTAATCACGAAACTTCAATCAAGGTAATCAAAGTTTCTTCTGGTCAAACATGGTTATCTTTGAATGAAAACATTTTTGATTCACACCAGTCTCCAGATGCGACCAGTTTCGGTACTAATCATGAGCGTATTAAAAGTAAAGCAGAGAACCAATCCCTTAGAAGAGACTCCGAAGATAACACACGTGATGATACGAGCACTGCCGCCTTGCTGCAGCCATCAGAAGAAACAAGTTAAAGTGATTTGAAGAAAAAGCTCAAAACCCAGGTTGAGAAGTATCTACGACGCCGCCGAGATCCTGTTGACCTTACGGAAGTTGCCGGGATAAAGAACCATCGAAAAATTGTGAGGCAAATAAAACAATTCGATGCAAAGTCATTCAAATGGCACCTTTTTGTACAGAAATGCCGCGATAGCATTCACTGCTCTTTTACAGACGACGGAACATGTTATCTGTCACTAGTTGGTGCCATGTCAAGTCTTGAAAGTGTAGATGTTGCTGCTACTGTTAGACAACAGTATGAAGAGAAAATGAAAAACGAGCTTATCAAGTACCTGAAGACAAAGCAAGGAGCATTCGTATCGCATCTTTCAAGTATCAAAGAAATTCATGCAATCAAAAAGAGTTTCAAAAGAGAGGTAAAAAAATCGTTTAAATTAAGGACATTCATACAAAGCAATCCGGAACTCTTTCACACTCAATGGGTACAACAACAGCTTTATGTTTCTTTGGCAAGTAAACCAAATCAGGAAACAAATGGTCAAGAAACGAAAACCGCGGCCGATTATGAAAGGGATTTAGAAATAGTTCAGAGTGAAAGACCAAAGTGTAAAACCTTAATGTGTGAAACCAATGAGAAGAGCACAGCAAAGAAACAAAGTGAAAACAAAGAGGAGTCATTAACAAATGAACAGATAGTTTCAGCGTTAAAGCAGAAATTAGAAAAACGAGTCTATACTGAATTTTTTTCCGATTACAATTCGAAAGGCGCAACAAGCGAACAAGATCAAAAACATTCCGAAAATGATAAAAACTCATTTTTCCTTCTCAAACCAAACAATCTTCACGTGTCTGAGAGAAATTCTGAAGAAGAAACAAAGTCTTTCCTAAATGAAAATGATTCTGTGCCCTCAGGGTTTGTAGATGACACCATCAATGAGAGGGAAAGTGCACTTAAAGATGTCCTTTGTTCAACATTGGTAAACCTTCCCTCTGGTCCTACAGACACGAAGAACGAACGTATTGCAGAGTTGGAAAATCTTTTAGAAGGCAAGATTGTCAATCATTTAGCACAGCATCCTGGACTTTGCCCGCTTACGTCTGTTAGTGCGTCCTCTCACGTCTGTGAAATAGTCCAGAACATTGAAGCTCAGTCTAAAACGCAGTTTAATTGGAGTCATTTTCTTTCTAATCACGAAACTTCAATCAAGGTAATCAAAGTTTCTTCTGGTAAAACATGGTTATCTTTGAATAAAAACATTTATGAGTTACACCAGTCTCCAGATGCAACCAGTTTCGTTACTAATCATGAGCATATTAAAAGTAAAGCAGATAACCAATCCCTTAGAAGAGATTCCGAAGATAACACACGTGATGATACGAGCACTGCCGCCTTGCTGCAGCCATCAGAAGAAATAATTTTAAGTGACTTGGAGAAAAAGCTCAAAACCCAGGTTGAGAAGTATCTACGACGGTGTCGATATCCTGTTGACCTTACAGAAGTTGCTGGGAATATGAACCACCGAAAAATTGTCAAACAAATAAAACAATTCGATGCAAAGTCATTCAAATGGCACCTGTTTTTACAGAAATGCCGCGATAGTATTCACTGCTCCTTCAAAGAAGACGACGGAACATGGTATCTGTCACTAGCTGATGCCATGTCGAGTCTTGAAAGTGTTGATGTCGCTGCTACTGTTAGACAACAGTATGAAGAGAAAATGAAAAACGAGCTTTTCAAGCACCTGAAAACAAAGCAAGGAGCATTCATATCCCAACTTTCAAGTCTCAAAGAAATTCATGCAATCAATAAGAGTTTCAAAAGAGAAGTAGGGAAATCGTTTAAATTTGGGACATTCGTACAAAGCAATCCGGACCTCTTTCACACTCAATGGGTACAACAACAGCTTTATGTTTCTTTGGCAAGTAAACCAAATCAGGAAACAATTGGTCAAGAAACGAAAACCGCGGCCGAGAATAAAAGGGAATTAGAAATGGGTCAAAATGAAAGACCAAAGTGTAAAACCTTAATGTGTGAAACCGATGAGATGACCAAATGAACAGATAGATTCAGCACAAAAGCAGAACAAAGAAAAACCAGTCTATACTGAAATTCTTTCGAATCACAAAGCGAAAAGCTCAACAAGCGAACAAGAAGAAAAACAGTTTGAAAAAGTGGAGAAGGATGTCGAACCTCACAAAAAACGATAACTCATTCATGTTTGAAGAAAAAAGTAAGTTTGTTCCAGAAAACTAGCAAGAAGGCACAGCGAAAAAACAGAAACAAAAAGAGAATGACGAAGCTACACATCCTGAAACTTTGAAAGAAGATAAACACGCCAAATTTCCGGTGACGTATTTAAGTCATAGTGATAATGGTTTTCATTGAAGTAATGGAAACTCACACGTTTCAAAAGATGATAATGCTTCGCCAACAACATCCATTACAGAATGTTTATTAGTGACGCTGTAGTTACATAAAGCCATGCATCACTGCTAAAAGCCTGTACTCTGGTCGCGATTGTTCCAAATCTGAAGGCCTCCGCAGGAAAATAGCGAATGTCAAGCGAAATGTGCTCACACATGAGATATCATTTATAACTGATCTCTTAAACAACGAACGTATAGATTTAAGCTCTCTCAGCAAATATAGACAAACAGAAACAGAAAAATATATGTAAAGATTAATATAACTATTAGTACAGTGACAATGACATAATCGATAATTAATGACAAAGGTACTTAAAGATTTACTTGTGGAATCTCACAAGCTTCTCACAAACATTGCTTTTACTATGCTTAATATTTCGTGCGGAAACCTAAACTTTTTTGTAAGCTATTCCTTACTGATATAGTCTAGGCATGTATGAGATTAGGTTTATATTAGTTGACAATCGTTACCTTAGTACCTATTTTAGTGACTGTAAATACTTAGTACTAGCACACATACATGTACTATCTATACTTGTGAGATTAGGTTTATATTAGTTGACAAACGTGGCCCTAGTGTCCATTTTATTGACTGTAAGTACTTAATACTAGCACACATGTACTATCTATACTGGTGAGATTAGGTTTATATTAGTTGACAAACGTAGCATTAGTACCCATTTTAGCGACTGTAAATACTTAGTACTAGCACACATGTGCTATCTGTACTTGTGAGATTAGGTTAATATTAGTTGACAAACGTGGCCCTAGTGCCCATATTAGTGACTGAAAGTACATAGTACTAGCACGTTTGAGCTATCTAATGTTATAAAAAAGTTTATTGATGATTACGGAGTCGTAACCCTGTAATTTAAGTAATACAGAATCAATAAAGTTTATTTAATTCGTCTCCGCGTATTTTCAATCGCTTAGCTTGAAGTCCAAAGTTCTGTGCCAAGAGATAAAATCCTGTCGATTCAAAATCTGTCCGTAAATGAAAATACCTCAAATTAGCGTTAAGCTAGCAGGTGAATAGCACTTTCTGTGCGCTCTGATTGGTTCACCTGGGTCACTCAACCGTGAATAAATTGATTGCGCTCTGATTGCTCGCGCCTGAGATAGATTGCGGAAGACTAGTTGTGAGACTTGATTTTGGCCTGATTTAAATTTTTTTTAGAAAAAATATAAATTAAATAAATAAAATACAAACAGATTTTTTAAAATATATTATCTTAAAAAATGCTTTTCACCTGCTAGTTTGATACTAAAACAATTAATATATAATTGTTAAATATCTTTTCAATAGACTATTTAATTCTGGAAAGGGAGTACATAATTTGTTCAGCCTTCATTAAAAGATAGCATTTGCTCTCTAAAGTGGATGATAACAACCGGAGAGTAGATGAGTGGTGCAGAAAAGGACGGGATGACTATCATGCTTATTGCGTGTTTTGCAACTCGGAGTTCAAGTGTGATAATGCAGGTGTGGCACAAGTGTATGTACTTATTTAATGTTAAAAATTTTGTTTTATCAAACTCGACTTTTGCTTGAAGTTCGTTAAGTTGTGTAAGGCGCGCCTTGCAATGCAGTGAACTCAGGTTGCTTATTAAAAGAGTTAGTTACTTATAGTTCGTAGTTTGTTTACATAAATACCCACTTGCTGGCGATAAAATGAACTCGAAATTCTATAATGAGATTTCTCGCCAGCGCGTGGGTATATGTGTAAACAATCTACTCACTTCCAGTAACTAACCCACGCACCGTTCAAACGACAGGTAGCCAAAGAGAAATGAAGCACGTGCACGTGAAATGACGTATTGATGTACACGAAAACGAGGCCAAAAACTGAAAAAATCCTTGAGGGGCGCCCAGTTTGCAGTCGTGATTTTCATCTCAGCTTCTTTTAAATCTTCAAATGGTGGGGGAATGGTGGGGTTTTACAGTCGGCTGAGAATTTATATGATTTTTGGGAACGCGGTGTCAACACGATGTTTATATAGTTACGTTTGAATAGATTTGGAACTATGTTTCAAGGTCCATAATATGTTCTTTGTTTTTCCAAAAAACATAATGGACAAATGACAGCTCATGTGTCAAGTGTCAGATATTGAATCAACTATAGAGCTCGCCCCAGTTTCTTGTGCAATTTCTTCAAGGTCTATAAAAATACACAGAATAAAATCAAATGGCACTACGACAATTTGAATACTTTAATTTGCAAATATTTCGACTATTAGAACTAGTCTGGCTTCAGCGATAAGGTGAAGAAGTCTAGTTCTACTAGCACTGAAGAAGACCAGTTCTACTAGTCGAAATATTTGCAATTAAAGTATTCAAATTGTCGTAGTGCCAGCCTTGCATTTTATTCTGTTTATTTACACTTCAAGTGACGTCTGGCACACTCATCTCTGCCACAAGAGATCCGACAAGAATAACTGTTGGTTTTTCTTTTTGTGTTGTGTAGTCCTCTGCACTCAAACGGATTTATACAAATACATAAGATATTTCTGTAACAGAAAAGAAAAAAAATGACTCTAAGAGAATTTTAAAACTTAAACAGTAACTGAATACACTCTTTTTTTTTTATTAAGAAGCAGTAGAATTTAGCTCAGGCGCAATGTTCTTATTTTTTCGGCCATTTCAGGCTCAAAATGTGGACAAAGATTATTTACTGTTCATTTTTAATACCTCATCTGTTACTGTTTACACATGAAAAGTGTGATATTGAAGT